>PVIR01042534.1:0-12201 GCA_004026965.1 Petromus typicus | reverse complement strand
GAGCAGTAAGAATGGTTCTTGGGCAAGAGTTTAACAGTCTGGGGTAAGGACTGTCATTTAAGTCACCTACTATGTCCAAACTCCACAGGGAGATGTTATTACCCTCACGAAACATTTGGAAAAGCTGGGGCTCTCAAGAGATTTTTAACTTGCGCCAAGACACCAGGTGAAAAGTGACAGCCAGGAGAGGTGGTGCAGGCCTGTAATCCTAGCACTCTGGGAGGATGAAGCAGAAGGTCACAGGTTTGAGTCCATCTCAGGCAATTTAGTAACTTAAGGAAACCCTGGCTCAAAATAAAAAATAAAACAGGGTAGGAGATGTCAGTGAAAGGCCTTGGGTTCCACCCCTGATGCTGCAAAAATAAATAAGGAAATAAACTAATAAATGCCTGTAATAAGGCCTTTCAAACTTGCTTTCTGCCCACTCAGCAGAGAAAAGGTCATCAGTCATACCCTGTGAATCCCACCTCAGAGAGCTCGGTGATTTACATTCTCATTTTTGTCAATCCAAAATAATTTACCTTTCTACCCTTTTAAAGAAAATGACAAAGTAAACTGATAGCAAGGCCTAATTATCTAATACAGAGAAGCCAAAGAAGAAAATGGGAATCACGATCAGAACTTGGCTTCATGGGCAGCCCCAGAGCTGGGCAGGAGGCACGGCGACCCCAGGCCACGTCCGTGAGCTAGGCGGGAAAGGGCGTCTGGGGCTGGTGCTGTGAGGTCCTATCTTCCTCAGCTGATCGCTCTGGGCAGTTGCCAGAACTCCAGTAAGATTTCCTCAGGCAGGACAAAGGCTTCGTTTCGTCACCAGCAGACAGCTGACAACAGACAGAGCTCGTGTAGTGCTGGCACTGAATGTCTGTGACCTCTTTGCTGCTCCTCCCCTACCCCCACTAGGCCTCAAACGCAACGTGTTTTCAAAGTCAACAGGAAACATCTTGCGTAAAGCTGAACGAGATCCTGTTTCTTCACCCAAACTTCTGTTTGGAACACAGGGCTGAGTCTCCATCCCAGTCTCAAGATGTACAGGGCCACGGTAATATGTGATAAGACACAGCAGCAGGGGCAACTTCAGCAGAATTCTCAGCGTGCACATTATGTTAGGCTGTCACTGAAATGCTCTTGCCCTGTTACAAATCAGTTCTGATAATGAATAAATGCAGGATGTGGCAGACTCTGAACAAAGAAAATTGGCCTGCAGGGACAGTACCTCCGTCCCAGCAGCTGATTCCTAAGCCAGTGAATGCAAGAAGACAGAATTCCAGGCAGACAGGTACAGGTAGAGATTTCAGGGCGAGATGCTAAGTGTTTTATGTGGTTACCAGGGATCCAACTTGCACAGCAGAAGCCGGGACCACTGGACTAAATCCCTGGCCCTCACATGGAAGATACACAGGCGACACTGTAAGTGAGGTTGTTTTTTCCTTACGCTATGTGAGTGTTTTACATAAATTACTCTGACCCAGCCAGAGCATTCTGACTAAAGAGTTGGGAAACGGCTCCTAGCCCCAAGCAGCAAGTTGACCAGCATTTGCTCTTCTTAAATGTTAAGTCCAAGGCCTCGGCTACTGCTGACTCTCCACACACCTCAGTGTGCGAAGTCTGCTTTTCTTTACTGGAAAAAGATCTTATTCTATCAGATTCCCAAAACTACCTGCATTCACACAAGGTAAAGAACAAGTGTTGGTAAAAGTTCTGTTTTCATGATGCTACATGGAAACTGTTGCTTACAGACTGTACACACACAGTGATGGCAAGAGGGGAAGGCCAGGTCTGGTGACCAAGCCAGACGGGAGCTGTGGCAAAGGGAACCCACCTCAGCTCTGTCCTACCACTGGCCCTAGCCCTGCAGCAACATTACAGTGTAATCTAGAGTGTCCCCCAAAACTTCCTGCACTCAGGCAGGGCTTTAGGCAGGTGGACCCTGGGGTCATCAGTGGCTTCACCACGGACAGATCATGGCTGACTTGCTGAGCTGAGCGTGAAAGTCCCTCCCCAGCTCTCCCTTCTCCCTCTGCTGTCCTCCCCTGGGCCCTCCCACCGTGCTGTTTCTGCCTTGGGCTGCCAACCGTGAATGAAACTTCTGAAACTGTTTACAGCACGTCAGGTACTGTGTCTCAGGGAAGGGAAGGTGACTGAGACAAAACATTAGGAAAAAGTGCAGAAGCAGAGCTGTACCTTAGGGCATGAGCCTGAAGGGGCCGGGGCTCCAGGGCAGGGCTACACCGGGGCCTCCGGCAGGGCCCTGGCGTTGGCCTGCCTAGTTCTACCATGTCCTTCATGGCCTCTCTCGGCTGGACTCAGCCACACTTGTGATCCTAGCAACTCAGGAGGCTCGGGGAGGGGCACTGCGAAGTCTGAGGACAGCCTAGACGACCCTGCAACCCTGCCTCAGGACAAAAGGGATGGGATGCAGCTCAGTGGCAGGCACCCAGGACCCTGTCCCCAGTACTGAAAAGCATTTCTCCCTAAGAATGGGGGGGTACCACCTCAGTTTTTAACAATATTAGCTATCATGATGGCTGTATTTAGAGGCCTATATTCACCATGTTTAAGGGCCTACACTCCACGCCCTTTACAGCCTTTTCTTATGACTTCTGTAGTGAGCATTTCCTGAGAGTCTGAGATTTATTTTGAGCTCTACGCTAACACTTCCACTTCAGAGCTTTGCAGCCAAGTATTTTAAAAAGTACACCCTTAGCTCGGCTCCGTGACAGTGTCAGAGTTTCTGTCTTCAAAAGATCAGAGCAAGTTCCTCTCCCTCGTGTGTGCACCAGTAAGATGCAATGGAACTGACCGCATCTATACGGGTGGACAGAAACAGACTGATTATGAGGCTTGACTCTGGCAATTAGAGGCTCAGAAGCCCTATGACTGCTGTCTGCACACCAGACACCCCCAGGAGCTAGTGCCCGGTTCCATTCCCAACTCCAAGAGCCAACAGAACAAGTACTAGCTTGAGTGTGAAGATCCAACGATAGCCAAGATCGAGAAAGTCCTGTCTCCATGCAAGCAAAGTTCCGCCCTCTTCATTTTGTTGTGCTCAGGCCCTCAGCTTGGACTGGCTTAGCCACACTGGTGAGGGCAGGATGGATCTTCTCTCCTCCTCTACTGATTCCAGTGCTAGTCAGTTCTGCAGAGTCTTCATAGACACCGAGAAATAACCCTTCACCTAGCCATCCCTTATACCAGTCCAACTGACACCGAAGATCACCCACACACAGCATCTGTAATGACGAACACTCCTAGGCTCAGGACACAAGGACAAGGCAGATTTTCCAGCTTCTGCCCTGGCACACTTCTTGCTGAGAGGTCTCAGATATGTGGATACCTTGACTTCCTTCAGCACTTTCATAATCACTAGTTATGTGTTTCTTTATTTATTTATACTCCTGCCTTTCCCCATCAATAACGAAAGGTGGCTTTAAGGATATACAAGAAGCAACAAGATGGCAAAATGGGAGATACAGGAAACAAGAAAGAACCCCCAAATCCCTGTGATACATGAAGAAAATGAATGAACCCCACTTCACAAAGGGGAAAACAATCAGAGCACAGAGGCACTAAATGATTTTCTGACATTACAGGGGGTTGAAGCCAACAGTGATTTGACACGAAGCCAGCCCTAGAAATGACATCCCAAGGCTCTGGAACATGGGGACTGACTTAATACAAAACAAAATGAAGATAAGGCAGAGAGGCCACCATCAGGCCAGCGATGCAGGGACAGGGACAGACAAGGTCTCTTCCTGAGAGAAGGCCTAGGAGATAAGTGTAGATCTAGCACAGGGCCAAGCACTATTCCAAACACTTTCTTCTTTATTTTTATTTTTTGAGGGGGTTACTCGGGATCGAATTCAGGACCTCACACTTACCAGGCAGGCAGTACCACTGAGTGACATCCCAGCCCCAACACTTTGTGAGCACCAGCTCGTTTCGTTTCATAGTCACCAGTGTGTCTCCTGATACAGGTGCTCCACCCAAATCTTTTTCAGGGAGAAAGTGAGACAGAGTCTCGCTGTGCACCCCAGGCTGGCTTCACACTCATGGTGACCCTTCTGCCTCAGCCACCTGCGTGCTGAGATTACAGACGTGCGCCCCCTAGCAACTCTAGAGCCACAATGCAGAGGCCCCAACAGGAAAGTGGGCCAGGGAAGCCAAGGACACCCTTTCATAAAGCTGATGGGGTGAGGAGAGCACACATGGCGGGTCAGACAAAAAACTTAAAGAGAGCGCCGGGGATTTAGCTCAGTGGTTCCAGCTCCTGTCTTGTAAACCCAAGGTCCAAGATTCCATCCTCAGTAACCACATACAACAATGCCAGGTGTGGAGACTCACGCCTATAATCCCAGCACTTGGGCCGCAGAGGCAGGAGGATTGCTGTGAGTTCAAGGCTGAGCTCAGGGTTAGCCTGAACGACAAAGCAAGGCCTTGTCTCAAAAAAGAAAGAAAGAAAGAAAGAAACTTAAGAGAAAAGATAGAAACTCAGCTATGTACAAGGTAAGATGAATCTAATCCTCATGCCTTTTATCTGGGTCCCAGCACAACCCACTGGACAGCAGAGCCTCCTTAGTGTCCTCGCACAGGCTAGAGCCTGAGTTGTCTCCAAAACCAGCCCTCTGTAAGGCAGAATATCAGAATAATAATAACAGCAGAAACAGCAACACTGCTCTTCCATACGGCAAATCGACAGCCATTTTTCAATTTGGTACTTAGTGCCAGGTATGGTGGTGCACACCTGGAATCCCAGCGCTCTGGGGACCTGAGGCAAGAGGTCTGAAAGTTCTAGCTCAGCCTGAGCAACTTAACAACTTAGTGAGACCCCATGTCTCAAAGCAAAGTATAAATGACGTGTGTGTGTGTGTGTGTGTGTGTGTGACCTAGTACAAAGATCCATGCATTTTAGAGAAGACTTAGGCAATTTCCACAGTGTATTAGTATTTGTTAGTATTGGAAGATTTCTAAATGGTAAAGAGAACACTCCTGATTCTCCCACTGCTAGGATCCGATCCAGGGGCATCAATTTCCTTTCTGACACGGCGCTCTATAAAAACGTACTGGTGTCTGTGGAGGGCTCACCCTCCTCCCTGGATCTTGAGGCGACTGTCCCACCCCGACAACAGTCCTGCAACTCTGAGCTGTGGCTTCTCCTGCCACCAGACTCCTGCCCAGTGCCAGAATCCCCAGCTCTGCCTCCCTCTCCAGACCACCCGAGGACAGCACTGCGAAGGCTCTTTGCAGGAACAAGGCCATATGAATAGCTCTGGGCAACACAGGGAACAGAAGTGGCGCATCCAAGGCCAATCAACTAGCAGTGTTCTTTCCCTTCTTCACAGCAGAGCCAACCTAGGACAGGATGGCTGCCTCGTCCTAAGTAACTTGCTCTTCTGATACCCCACAATAAACATGAACCATGGGTGAGAAATAAACTACAGCTTTATATCACACGGAGCTTAGAGGTGTTTTGTTACCACAGCAAAACTTCACTACTCTTGACTGATATCAACTTTCCATGATGTTTAAAATTTCTGGTCTCTTGGTGACAGTGGCACATGCCTATAATCTGACCACACCAGAGGCTGAGGCAGAAGGACCCCTGCAAGTTCAAGGCCAGTCTGCACTACATGGTGCGCCTGCCTCCAAAAAGCCAAAATTAAATCACCCCTTCTTTTTTCCTATGAGACAGTGATAGGTATATAAATACACAAATCCAGAGGAAAATGACACAAACCATGTCTCAGTGGTAATCAGTGTGCTTTGTAGGAATGTACAAGATGGTATGAGAAGCTTACCTCTTACTCAGGGCTTCCAGCTTTAGAACTTAGGAGACTTCCAATTGGACTCTGTTGAAGGATATGTCCTGTGCTGGGTGGCTTTTAGTTTCACCTTGGCCTCTGCCCACGAGTCCAGTAGCACTGCCTGGCCTTGAGTGTGACAAACAAAACTGCCACGAGACATTGCCAACCCCGGCAAGGGACAAAATCTCCTTCAGCTGACAAGTGCTGCCTCTGCCGTAATCACAGATGGACTTGAACCTTCTCTTCCAGAGTTAGGTAACAGTTCTTTCCTAAGAGATTAGATATACTCACACTGAACCCTCACACAAGGCTGATCCAAAGCCCATAAGCTGACCCATGACAAAGCGGGCCAGGGTCCATGGGTGAGGCCAATGGTATCTCACCATCTCCAGAATTACTTCTGGGCACGAACCTTGAGTATTTGAGTCCCTTTTTATTTACTTCTTTTTGTGGTTTTGGGCAATGAACCCAAGGTCACACATGAGGAGGCACGTGCTTCATCACACCCTAGTGGGGAGTGAATACTCTTTCCAAAGACAGATTAGCTCAAAGCAAATGCAAGGGATATGGTATTGACCCACCAGCAAGCACATCACCCTCCCTACCTACATTCACCGCTGCCCTCCCAGCAAGCGCCTGTGATCCCAGAACTCTGGGAAGCCAAGCAAGAAGACTGCAAGTATAAACCCAGCCTGGGAAGCTCAGCAGTTCAGCAAGATCTTGTCTCAAAATAAAACATAAAAGGGTTGGAGATGTAGCTCTGCACAGGGCCCCAGGTAGTACAATCTCTAGTACTGCCAGGAAAAAAAAAAGTTGAGTTAAGGAAAATGAAATCTTGTAATTTGCAGGAAAATAGATGGGGCCAGGGATGTCGCTCAGTGGCACTGTGCCTGCTTGGCAAGCACAAGGTCCTGAGTTTGATCTTCAGTACTGCAAAACAAACAAAAGGAAAATGGATAGACTTGGAGAACATTATGTTGAGCACAAGTCAAACTCAGATAAACATTGCATATTCTCCCTGGTATGTGAAATCTACATAAGCAAATTTTTAAATGTCATGAAAAGGGGCTATTATTAGACAAGAGCAAGAAAATAAGAGGGGTTATAAGTAAAGGTAATAAGGGGGATGGAAACCAGGCATGGTGGTGCAAGTCTATAATCCCAGCTCTCGGGAGCACTGGGGAGGCTGGGGCAGGAGGACTGCTGTGAGTTCAAGGCCAGGCAGGACTACATAGGAGTTCAAAGCCAGCCTAACCTGCATACTGAGATCCTGTCTCAAAAAACCAAAAAAAGGAGGGATGTGTATACTAAAAATATATGTGTTGAAGCAGGAGGCTGAGACAGGAGAATCGAAGAGAGTTCAAGACCAGACTGAACGACATATTGACTCTGCACTTCAAATATTTGTTGTTGTTTTTGAGTTGCCATTGAAACTTAGTAATTTATAAAATTAGTAATAAAAGAGGAAAAAAGTGTGGCATCAGTTCCCTCCTTCTGGAGTCCAAGCTGCCCCTAACTAACACAAAACCTTGAAGAGGTCTGGCAGTGACTTCTCTCTTGGGAGGCTAGCTCTCCACTGGAATTCAGGCCTTGGCCACTGCGTTGCTAAAGAGGCCACAGGAGCCTGCCCAGCCCACATGCCAGCGGGCAGTCCCAGCCTCCATCACCGGTACATATAAACTGCCCAGCACCAAGGCAACCCACAAGACTGAGGATGGCAGCTGTCTCAGCCCACAGCCACTGCTGGGATGGCCCAAGCCCCACCTGTAGTGCAGTGCTGCCACCGACCAACACCAGTTGTCACCCGGGCGCATGCCAGGGGCACACGGTAACGGCCTGCGAACACCTGATCAGAGATAATTCAGCATTAGCCTGAACTACACAGCCAGGCCCTGTCTCAAAACACCAAAAAGAGCAAGTCTTAAACCATGTGCTGCACTGTTACAATAATGCTTCCTGCTATCACTCTGGGCAAAAACCAGAACCCAGGACCCTGGTTGGCTCCCTGCTGCCCTGACATGCTGTGCGGTGCTTGATGACACCTCGCATGTTCCTGGCCAGCTCCAAACACCTCTGGTCGCCTCACACCTGCAGAGAACCAAGTCAACACTTGAAAGTAACCTGGCAGATTTACGGTCTTGGGAGGAACTAAGTCCCGTCAGCTTATCTCCACTACCCTAACGCACTCTGCAAATACTTCCTGAGGGCCTGTACGTCCTCAGCAGGTGACACACACACAAGGAGTGGGGCCTCCTGTGAGGACACAAAGAGCATCCTGAGGCCACCAGACCCTCTAGAAGGAGATTCATGACTAGGCCCAGCACCGAACTCACAGCATGTACTCACTCAGCACCTCTGGGAGATACAGAGCTGTGGACAGCAGTATGAATAAACTGAAGACACTGTGTCCACCACGTGAGTGAAGTGTGATGATCTGATACGCAAATTCATGCTGACTCCACAAAGCTCTCTGAATGTGTATTTTTAAAACATCACTTACAACATTATGGAGCAATTTTTAAATTTCTTTTCTCCAATTTCTGAACACTATTAATTCTAATTTTCGCTTAGATCACTTATCTTATAGGAAGTTACCACATAATTCATATTCATGAGGTCCAAGATTGAGACACACATTTCAGTGAATCTACTTTATTTACCTTTTTTTTTTTTTTTTTGTAGTTCAGACTGGCCTTGAACTTACTATGTAGCCCAGGTGAGCCTCAGACTCACAGCAATCCTCCTGCCTCAGCCTCTCAAGTGCTGGGATTTCAGGTGTAAGCCACCATGCCTGGCACTGTGATATGTGATTACCAGGAATCAAACTGGGGTCCTTGTGTTTGCAAGGCAGATGCTGGAATCACTGAGCTAATTCTTAGCCCTAATTCTCTAATTTTAACATGGAAATCTTACACGCACCCCCATGGCCAGTGTATATAATATGCATTTAAAACTGTTATATCACATCTTAGCTGTATTACAATTTTTTGAACTGTTTTAATGTTTTCCTTAGGGAACTCTAATCTCATGACATCTGGTCTGCTAAATCAACACATCTCTCTGAAATGCTGTAATAAATTTCCCAGGGAAATAGTCACAAGTGTATTACCACTGAACTCAAATCAGAGCCACCTGGCAGCAAGACCTGACTTTTAAATTACATATGGCCCATAGTGAATGTGTGAAATCCTGAGCTCACCCTCCTCTTGCCCCCACCTTCTTTCTTTCTTCCTCCTTTCTGATTCTGAGGACTGAAAACAAGAAGCAATCAGTGACATACCCTTTCTAAAAATAATTTTGTTTTGAGATAAAGTCTCACTGAATTACTCAGCTGGTCTGGAACTTAGAACCCTCCTGCCTTTACAACTAAATTAACTGAGGCTGCGGACACGCACCACTGCAACACCGTGCTTGCCTCCCCTGTTTATAAGCAGAACAAAAAAGTAGAAGAGTAGGGTGTTCTGGTGCACGCACCCTGGGAGGTGACGCAGGAGGACCCCAAGTACAAGCCTACGTAGGCAACTTAGGGATTTAGCAAGGTCTTATCTCAAAATAAAAAATAAAAGGGTTGGGAATGTAGCCCAGTGTTGAAGGGCTGGGTTCAAGCTCATTATGGCTTGTGTTTAGATGTCCCCCCCAAAGCTACATTATTCAGTCTTAGGTGGAAATTTTACACAGGTGGCTGAATTTAGAGCATGTGACTGACTCAGGATTGAGAGTGTGGGTGCTACCTGTCCTAAGTAGCCTGAATAAGGTAACAGAGCAGAAAGACACTGTTAAGGTCCCTTGTTGCTTTGCTGTGGTCTCTCTGCCATGAGCCGTTACTCCTCTGCCTCCTGCCTTGGAGCCCGCCGAGAGTAGTCTGTCTCTGCAATGGAGAAAAGTGACTAAGTCTCCCCCCAGTACTGAAAAAAAAAAAGGAGATATCCCGGTCTCCTCAAAGAGACCCACCCAAGTGCAGCCCAAAGCAGCCCGGAAGCAGAGGGGTGACAGCTGCTCCTTGAGGGTCCCCAGCTCGCCTCCAGCCACCGTCAGTCTCATTTCACAGTCATCTGCTAGGAGACAGCACAGTGTCACAGGCTCCCAAAAACACAGTTAGGGGCACAGAGTCAACCTACCACACTCAGCAAGTCTGACTCCAAAACGGAAAGGAAAATGGTCATATATTAGTTTTTCTTAAAAGTGAGCAGAACATTGAAAATGTATAAAATCTAAAAGACAGCATTACAAAAACTGGCTCCCATCTAGGAAATAATAAAGCTGTCAGCTTCCTTCCTACTTCACAGCAAAATAAAGCTTGAAAGTTTAAGAAAATGCATAAAACCTTACATGTACTAGGAGTCCCTTATTTTATAAGGTGAGAATAACTTTTTTTTTTTAATCTTTATTGGTACATTAAATATACACATCATGAGAGAATAACTTTCTAGATAAAACACCAAAGCAAAGCACGACTGAAAAAACTAACTGGGTAATAATCAAAAACATTGGTCAAGGTAGCACAGACCTGGCATCCCGCCTACCTGGGAGGCTGAGGAAGGAAGATCATGAGTTTGTGGCCTCCTTGTAGTTTTAGAATTTGTTGCTGTTAAAATCTCTCCGAAAAGGTATTAAAATATGTAATTTACATGCATTTATTTCCCCACACAGATGTTTATGGGCATGCATATATATATACATTTTTTTTTTTTTTTTTGAGACAGGGTCTCGCTTTGTAGTTCAGGCTGGCCCTGAGCTCAGCCTCAAACTCACATCACAGTAATCCTCCTGCCTCTGCCTCCCGAGTGCTGGGATTACAGGCATGAGCCACCATGCCCAGCACTGTGGTATGTGGTACTGATTGCTGTTGGCCCTGGGTCCCCACACCCAGTATGGTATGCGGTTACCGGAGGATGGAACCCAGGCCCTTGCTCTTGCAAGACAGGCGTTGGAACCACTGAGCTAAATCCCTGGCCCTGGGTATATATATATTTAAAAATACACACAGGCTTTGCCTAGCCAAATAATTCTGAAAAAAAAATTTTTTTTAAGACTTCTACTTCTTGCTTTCACAACAGCCACCATAATGAAAACAGTGTGGGTCTGTCAGCGAGAATCACAGAACAGACTAGGAAACCAGAAATGAAAGCTTCACATACACGAGGGATCTGTCACCGGGGTGGGAGGCTGCCCAATGAAGAGAGTAAAGGGTGCTGGGAAAACTGGACACCACAATCAAAAGAATGAAGCTGGACCTTCGTCTTCTATCACGCAAAAATTAATTTACAAGAGATTAAAGAACTAAACACGAGACCCAAAACTGTAAAACTCCTTGAAGAAAACAGGTGGGAACCTCGGAGTCATGGGCCTTGGCAGTCATGTCTTAGCTGATCCCAGAGGCATCAGAGGCAGAAATACAGATGCGCCTACATCATGCTTAACTCTTCCGTGTCAAAGGTCACAGTCAACGCAGTGATAAGCAAGCTACAGAAACGGAGAAAACATGATGGTGTTAGAATACACAGGGCCAGGGATTTAGCTCAGTGGTTCCGGCGCCTGTCTTGCAAGCACAAGGTCCCGGGTTCGATCCCCGGTAACCACATACCATACTGAGTGTGGAGACTCACCCCAGCAGCAATCAGTACCACATACAGCAGTGCCGGGCGTGGTGGCTCACGCCTGTAATCCCAGCACTGGAGAGGCAGAGGCAGGAGGATTGCTGTGATGTGAGTTTGAGGCTGAGCTCACGGCCAGCCTGAACTACAAAGCGAGACCCTGTCTCAAAAAAAAAAAAAAAAAGAGAATACACAGAACTCCTACAACTTAACAGAGAAAGAAAGAGAGAGAGAGAGAGAGAAAGAAAGAAAGAAAGAAAGGCAGGCAGAAAGACAGAAAGAGGAAAGGAAAGGAAAGCAAGCAGCAGGGTATGGAGGTGCCCACTTGTAATCCCAGCACTCTGGAGGCTGAGGCAAGAGGATCACAAGTTTGGTCACAGCCCGGGTTTTGAGAAGGGGCTTTATTATAAAAACAGCTCTCTCCTGGTCGTCTGCTGCCGTAACCTGGACAGCTGGGCTCTACCACGTGTCCTCACCACGCTGCTCAGCCTCATTTTGCCTCAACACAGGCCAGGAAGACTGGAGCTAAATGGCCACAGCTACAGACTTTGAAACTGTGAGCCCGAAGAAATCACTCTTCCTTTTCCATTATCTCAGCTATTTTGTTGGGGCATCAGAAAGCTGACTAACCCAAGTTCTGTCATGTCCACTGGCTCCTTTTTTTGACTTATTTCTATGCATATTTTCTATTATCATTTGTCCCAAGTGAACTTGTAATGGAACACAGGTTCATTTTTATGGTGGCTGTTTTAAGATCCTTATCAGATCTTCCAACAACTGACCCACCTCAAGGCTGGCATGTGAGA
>PVIR01042533.1:0-12104 GCA_004026965.1 Petromus typicus | reverse complement strand
CCTTTCCCCACATATGGAATCAATATCTTACTCTGTGGGATTGTAACTTCTTTCCATGAGTTAGGTAAGTATACATGACATACTTTTATCTTGTCTTTTTCTTTTTTTGGTTTTGTTTGCATTAGCAGAATCACCAAATTTCTGGCTGTAGAAAACAATGTGAATCAAACTAAAACTGTAAAGTGGAAATGTACAAAATTGTATGTGAAAAGGTAACTTGTTACATGACATAAGGCCACACAACCATAAAATTCCAGTTGCAAGGAATTTTAGACAGAGTTGACTGCTATCTTCAATAATAAATTACAAGTAAAAGTAAGGATGGAGAAATGCATATCTTAAAACAAAATATCAAAACTGTAACATATGAATGTGTTTGGATCCTAATTCTAACAAATTATTTAAAAACTAAGCCATCAAGAAAATTTAAATATTAATGGAGTTAGTGAGAATCTATTTCAGTTTTCTCAACATTTTATCCATAGAGATGAAAATTTCTATGTTGACACAAGGTGATTGAAATGTGAATACTTAATAATTCTCTTTACTGCTGGAGTGCAGCACTGGTTTGCTGATAATTCCTTCCATTTTTAGAAATGATTCCCCTTTGAATTTGAGCCCAAACAGACCAACTATTTTGTCCAGAGATCTCTGGATGGGAGGACGCTCTGCCAGATCAGCCTTCTTCTTGATGGGATGAGGTCTTTCTCTCAAATTCCAAAATACAGTCTTGTGACCAGATATTTTGCATGGCTCTCCTTCTTCTTCTTCTTCTTCTTCTTCTTCTTCTTCTTCTTCTTCTTCTTCTTCTTCTTCTTCTTCTTCTTCTTCTTCTTCTTCTTCTTCTTCTTCTTCCTTCTTCCTTCCTCCTCCTCCTCCTCCTCCTTCTTCTTCTTCGTTGTTTTGCGCAGCTATGGATCCAGCCCACGGCCTCCTGCAGGTTCTGTGTGATAATTCAGATCTAAAATGAGCCCTGGAGCCTCAAGGGTTGGAAAGTAATTGGATTTGGGGCCTCATCACTGCCCTGCTGTTGCGGGTGGGGTTGGTCAAGAGGTGGCCGCTGTGGGCGTGACTCGGGTGGCTTTGTCTGCTCTCCAGGTTTCTCTGTTAACTCTCTCTGCCAACCAGGCCCTCTGCCATTGCTCCCTGCATTTGAGTCTCACACTATGGAGTGCAGTGTGAGTCCAAACAAACTTCTCTACCTTAAACTGTGGTGCAAGTGTTTTGTCCCAGCGATGAGGGCGCAACTTTTAAGATTCTGAGGAGCACTTTGTCACTGACTTATGCCCTCGTAACTTCTTGGTAGGTGCCACCAGCCGCATGCTTACTGTACATGTTTCATCTCTGTCCACTGCCTGATTTTATCCTGTCACACAGCACAAGTTTGGTTTCGTATCCCAACTCCATCTCTCCGGTGCAGGCATTGATTTCTTATCAGTTATGATAAAAAGGGGGAACCAAATCATAAATAGTTTACTTCATTGTACAGAGAACCTACTTTTTATCTTAATCTAATGGGCAAAGAATTGTATGTTTTTCTTCTCACATACAAACGCAGGCCAGGTAGGCAGCATAGCATGTTTCCCAGTCTTGAGCCTGTCTCTCTCTTAACAAGCTAAACCTATATCTCCTGTCAAAGACAGGTCACAGGCGCATCACCGGGCAGCTCACTGGAAGGGGAAACAAAGGCAACGCGCTGGGCCTGCAGCAGAGGTAAGGGACAGTGCTTCAGCTTCACTGTGTCAGTAATAATGTGCTCAGTTAGCCACAGTGAACTGCAGGTGGTGTAGAAACAGCCCTGACTGCGCAGCCACGTGGTCGGCTCAAATTCTGTTACGATGGGCAGAGATGTAGTTATGATGTAGTGGAAAACACCTGATTCCCATGAGTCTCCATTTTTGTTAAACTTTTGAGAGTCAAGTTTTTAAAACTTCAACTCACTAATGAATGAGTTCGGAGTGGGGTGTGTAGGTCCATGTGCCACCCGTGTGTCTGCAAAGTTGATTCTGAATGAGATCGGTGTCTCAGCCAGTGACTGAGTACGTCACACCGTCCCCTTCATGTGACTGGGCCTGGTCCATTCATTGAGACTAATAAACAAAACGGCAAAGTAAGAGGGAATTCCTCTAGCCTGTGAGCTTGTACAAGCACACTGGTGTTTTCTCTGCTTTGGACACAGACCGAAACATCTTCTCCTCATGGGTCCTGAGCATCTGTCTTCGCCTTGGGTCCGAGACGGTGACCTCTGGGTCCCAACCTTCACACTTGACCGGGGAGCACCCTGGTTCTGGTGCTTCCAGACAGCTCCTGCGGGCAGGCCTTGCATAAGTCTCTCACCTACAGTGAATACCGCACTTACAACACAGTTATAATTTAATAAACATGCTATATATTATATAGGTGATAAACATGTGTTAATAAAAGCTAACACAACTATAGGGAGATAGCACAGTAGTAAAAGATTATTTCTGTCCAGTTAATCTATAAGTTAGAACAGAGGCTAAACACAAATTAATGAACTCGGATATAGGTGCATGTCTTTTAATAATTAAGTGGTCTTTGGAGGAACTTTCCACCTAGAGACTATAAGAAGGCTGTTCTCCCTCCCTCTCTCTCTCTCTCTCTCTCTCTCTCTCTCTCTCTGTGTGTGTGTCTCGTACTTGCCAGGCAAGTGCAGTGCCACTAAGCTACAGATCAAGCCCAGGTGCCATCATTCCTAGCACTGTCTTGTTTTTAACTCCATATTATTTTTAAATTTTGAGGTGCACCAAGTTTATATTGTCTCTCTTACAACTCTACCACATCTATGCTTATAGGTCTAATGTTACCATGAGTTACTGCTGATGACATCCCTGCCTTGTGCTTCACATTTCTGAGGACTCCGCAATTGTAGATCGTGAGCTTAATTTGACTTTATGTCATCAAGGGAGATCTTGTAAGGATGTAGTGCTGGCCTACTCTCTAAATAAGATGTGCCCTTTTCTAGGCGTCCCAGGACCTTGTGTTAGGATAGAACTTTTCAGGAGTATAAAGGTCACGAAATCCAGTGGAGATGTATGGTGGTGGGGAGAGGTAAAGTGGAGTGGAGAGAAATCCTGGCCACCATTTGTGACCAGCGTGTTCATATGTGACTCGTTGCAAAGTGGCATTAACATCCGATTCAGTGGTGGCTTACGTACCTGTATATTCAGCCAGACTCCATGCCGTGCTTCGGAAAGTCTGCAGAAACCCACGGGCTGTGGGCAGCAAGGACAAGGATCTGAAGGGTTCAGAGTCATTTTACTTTCAAATCAAAGAGCATACTCAGAAGTCGATGCCCTTGCAAGATCATATTTTAAAGGACGATTTGCTTCCCCATCCACAGGTTATTAAGATGAATAATGAATTACCTTCCTGGAAGTCTATCTCTTTTAATTTTATTGTCATTGTTTTGAAAGTGACTGTTTATCTCCTTTTCCCCTCAAGATTATTCAAAATGTAGTTCATATTAATGAGGTTTAAATCAAGCCGCTGCAATTATAGACTATGTATATAATGAATTTATATATATATATATATAAAATCTTATGCAAAGTAGAAAATTATACACATATCGAAAGATATCTATTTTGTTTGGAAACACATAATACATTTCTTGAGAACGATACATTGTAACATTGCCCTAGAACAAAAGCACTGACTTCTGTCAAGTTTCCACTATGCTCAGACTGGACGGGCTTGTAGAAAATGTGTTGTGACACAGTTCATTTGGAAAAGTGCAGGAAAGCGTGTTCAGAAAATAAGTCATCAGAATATTGCAGCTCTCCTCCTGTGTCATTCCCTTTGGGTTTGCACTTATGTCATGATCCTCGGCAGGGTGGAGAGCTCTTAAAGGTTCTATGCTGATCCCATTTTAATCTGGCAAGTAGACAGGGAAGAACAGGGAAAACTACACAAACCTTTAGCCTCAAAGTAAATTGCATTTTAAAATATATTGAAAGGTATTTTATGATATATTTGTATTGCTTATTTTTTAATATTTGAAAAATGAGAATAACCCAAAGACACTTGTGTAAAAGCCAGAAAAAAATCCATCTGTATTAGCATCGCCATTTGGTGCATTTGCACGAAACAACTCATGACAAGTTGCTTGTGCATGGTAATGAGAGGTATAATGATCAGCATACTCATGTATTAAGTGGCCAGTTAGGATTTTCTACATACCACTCACACAAAACACACTCTGAACTATTTTTGAAATTTTTCATTACAATCGTGCTTGGCACCATCAAATAGGTGCTCCAGGACCTTAGTTTTCCCTCAAATTTCTTTCCTTATTGACAACTTCTTATCTGCAATCTTAAGGTAGAACATTGATTATACAACTCCAATGAAATAATGTGTGGGCTTTGTTCAGACTAGGCAAGAACAGTGCTGCAGGAGCTCAAAGGAAACAGTGCCAGCCTTGCTGAGGAGCGGAACATCTCCCTGAAGGCTCTGCAAGGGAGAGGTCAGGACGACCCCAGCGGGGCACGGTGAGCAACTTCCAGGCTTGCTAGGAGTTGCATCTAGGCTGTTCCCAAGTCTTCCTCTGGCAGGTGAAACAGTTGAAGCTGTAGCAAGCAAGACTGAGCGAGCTACACACTAAGCAAATGGGTTTGAGAATGAACTTTCTCTTATATTGTAGCAATGACATATTTTATATAGCTAAGTGAGAACATTTATGTTGCATTGAATGGGGAAAAGGAGCTTTCATACTGAGCAAAGAGAGCCCTGGCTCTGAGACTGTGTACTATCTATTGTGCTATCCATAAAATTATACAGTCATTTTCGAGAGTTATAAAAGTTGTAAATGGTTTTTGCCTTCATAAACGTTCATCCCTGCTTCCTTACATTCATTTACACATCTATCATCTTTCTATGACTATATACTGATATGTTCTGTATATATAAATGTATGAATAGAGAAGGAAAGGAGAAAAGAGAGAATGTGTATGGCTTTTATCGCCATGCATTAGGAAATTAGTTCAGAAGATGGGGGAGAGGGAGGGAGGGAGGAAGAGAGACACAGACAGAGAGGGAAAGGCGGGGGAGAGAGAGAGAGAGAAAACAGTAATGGGTCCACTCCCATAGCAGAGCTGTAATAAACATCATATACTTACACCCTTTGGAAAGTATTTTATTGACTTCTCTTCTTTTACCCTGAAACTTTCAAGTAATTACTTTTACTGTTATGTAAATTGAGAAATGCAATACATACATTCAGCTCTGGCCTAGGTACTGCCACAACAATAATATTTTTAAAATAGTGCTCTTGTATTTTAAGTTTTCAAAGTAAGAATACTTCCTAAGAGATTTATCCACAGTATATTTGAAGTGTATAAAGCAATATGGTGGTGAAGCATAGGTGAAGTGTTGTACCCAAATCTATAGAAATTACTTGAGTTGTACATCTGTATGTCTGCTGAATAACTATTTCCTGTTGCTCCAAGAACTTGCCTACCCAACATTTCCCCTCTATGCCTGGCTTTTTTTTTTTCTCAGCACAAAGTCCTTAAGGTGTATGCCTATATTAAGGCAAGCCTCCCTTATTTTAAATTTTAAGTTAAATGTCCTTATATGTGTGTACCACATCTGCTAAATAAAAGAACTGATCTGAAATTGTGACACATGCAGGATTCCTACTCTCCCACATCCTGGGCAAAGAAACCTGTGGAGGCATCAAAGGGGTCTATGCTGCGTGCAGACGGAGGCATGCTGAGGCTTGGCTTGGGTGTTCAAGGCCACGAAAACATCCTGTGAGATACTTTATGGGTGCCCTTCACACAGTTGTCAAAAACACACAACGCATGACCAGAGAACACATGAAGGTTGTGATGGTGATGTCAGTGTCTGGAGCACTATAATACAAAATGTCCTCAATGAGCCCAGATGCAGAGACAGAAACTTGTACAGATAACAGGGACAAGAGAGACTCTGTAATTTTGCTCAATTTTCAACAAATCTTTAACTTTTTAAATGTTATCCAATGAAAATGATGCGAGTTCTCACTCAGAAAGGAAGTGTAATTTGAGCTGCACAAGTTGCCCTTTCATCTTCCCACTAGCAACACACACACACACACACACATACACACATACACATACACACACATACACATACACACACACATACACATACACACACATACACATACACATACACACACATACACATACACACACATACACATACACACACATACACATACACATACACATACACACACATACACATACACACACATACACACATACACATATACACACATACACACCCACACATACACACACACATATACACACATATACACACACATACACATACACACAGACTTCAAAAAGTAAAACAGTCTCAGAATCATCTTGTGGTGGGCATTTAGAGAAAAAATTATCTATAATTTTTAATGTAAATGGAAAATAAGACTGCTACATGTAAAGAAGTTCTGTTAACACGAGAAAATTAAATATAGTTTAATATAGGGGAATCAATGCCTCCCAAATCTATGTCAAATGGAAAGTTACTTACATTTAATTCCATTGAGGACTGATTTGTAATAATACTGTGAAATAACAATAAATTAAGGCTGATTTAATAAATTCTGACAAATTTATAAAAAGGGGAACTGGTATTTGAAAAAGAGAGAATGATTTTGGTAAATACTGATGTGAAACACCTAACAGTTTTGTTGGGAGCTTTCCATTTGTCTTATCTGGGAATAGAATTTATTTTTGTTCTTAACTACATACCTTTATATTACTATTTGGAAAAACAATATGTTTTTTAGAAGTACCAAACTCTAAAGAGAATTAGACAGCAAAGGTATGAAAACCTTCCCCAGAAATTTTAACATGAGTTGGAATTATGTAATAAATTAAAGTATTGTTTGAAAGAAGTTCTCTATATATCATATTAAATACAGTTAAAATTATTTAGCTTTTTGGTAGTTAAGATATAAATTCTGAAATTAATGGCAATGTAAGTATAAAAGTCAATCAAATTAAGGTTTAAATTGATCAAAATGTAAATATCTGCTTATTATTTTCAAAATTTGCACTTATTATTATTTTGTGTCCCAAATATATTTAAAGGAATAAAAATGTAGTCTCATTAAGTAGTTCTAGTCCCAAGGTTGTTATCTAGTAAATATTATCAAGCACTGGAAGAAAGTAGAACTTCTTAAAGAAATGGTGGCTTGTGGTTCAGGAGCTGTGGGCGGCGGCCTGGAGCACCTCATTTGGACAGGGAGGAGACCTGTTCTCCGCTCGCCACACAGGACAGAGGCAGGACACGTGGGAGCACCAGCAGAATGTTAAGTGCAACTGACACTCCTTTCACGTATGAAACCTCATACGTTTACGATCCTAGCACAGACGGAAGGAGAAACTGCAAAAACAAAGTCACAGGGAAAAGTCCCATTAATCACGCTTGAAGGATTAACAAGAAACTATGTGTCCAACACTGGGGAGTAAAGGAGGCAAAAGGTAGTTATTTTGCCAGTATTCTACCAACGATAAATCAAATAATGTTTGAGGGGAAGCTTCATTTTCATGAAAGAATCCTGAGCAAAATCAAGAAAGACTCAAGGAGGAGAAAACGTGCAGCTCTGAGCTCTTTGATTCAAAGAGCACCAATGAATGTGCCTTTGATGAGGGAAGAAACCCCTGGGCCGGAGCCCTCCGCTGCCGCCATCTGGATCACCAGCCACCAGGAGAGAATCAATCACGGCCGTTATGAGTCTCCCAGCGATGGACAAAACACTGTCTTTGAAATATTCTTCCCTACAGTAAGTAGCATGCTAATAAGATGAAGCTTGTAGAACAGCTCAGTTATGGAGAATATAAATGGGTAGCAGGTAGACCCAGGAAGAAGTGAAATTATATCCAACAAAGAGAGAATGTGGGCCGTGCTGCAAGAAAGTTAACAACAACAGTTCTTCAACGAGGCACAGGCATAGAAAAGCAGACGAGAACAACATCAGCCCACTGATGGGCTGATGGGAAAGCCCACTCCTGCCTCCTGTGAGACAAGGGTCCAGCAGCCAGATGCTCCGTGAGTCAGATCAACAGAATTCTACAAGGGATCACTGAGACCACTGGAAACACGTGGAAATCTGACGGTTAATAGCTACTTCTTAAATGAGTATTAAATGATTAACAAGATGATCATTAAATTTCTAAGATGCAATTATGTCATTTTATATATTCAGAGGCTGAAGTGTGGAGAGTTGAAATGACATGAATTCAAGAATTTTCTGTAAATGACCTTCAACAGTCACAATGACGATGACTGTTTGTTACTGATGTCTTGTTGCTGAGACAAAACATCTGACACTCAAAGTTACAAGGGAAGGGGATTATTTGGCTCCCAGTTTGTAGAGGTTTCAGTCCATAGGCAGCTGACTCCAAGGCAGGACGGCAAACAGGCATCACAGAGCAGAGACAGCATGACACGCACAAGCCTGCAAAGGTAACAGGAGAGGTGGAGCAGGGCACCCGCACTACAGCAAAGATAAAAAAAGGGGAGAGTTTAACAGCATCTTCCTGCCCCCATTACCTTATTTAGACTACCAAGATTAAGGCAGGGTCAACTAATCACTCACATGTACTAGTTTAATGACCACACACGCCTAACTACAGCGTCACGCATTCCAGATTCAACTACCTTTGAAAAAAATCCCACCTCGCCCACATGAGGCTCTGTGGGTCCTCTAAACATAGATCACAACACTGATAAAACTAATGTTACTAACTAAGAAAAATGTGACTGTGGGTTATTCATTTATGTACATTAATATACTATAGTTTGGGACATATTTGAAAATATTTGTATGAAAATTAAAAACCTTAAAAGGTGATCAGATTAACTTAGAAAATTATATCTGTTTAAATACATTAGTACCTAAAAGAATGTAACAAAATATCAAAGTAGAAAAATAGACAAATGCATGAATTAACAAAAGGAAAGAAATTCACCCTGTATACAAAGTACCTATAAAGCAAATAAAATAGATAAATAGATATGAGGGGGGAGAATATTATATGTAAAAGGTGTGTTTTAGACAGTGGAAGAGCAGGTGGACTGAATAGTACACAATTTACACATTTAGCAAGTGTGGATTAATAGACACATAGGACACGGTGCACAAAAAATAAAAACATTCAAGTTCTTTCCAAACTTACCTCCTCAGGGTATGTGAGAGATCTCTGACTGGGTCCCAAAACAATTTGGACAAATTACGCAAACAGTGACCAAGTAATTAGAGATTGATGAACATAGGAATAAATAACAAGAAAAACCCCCAATTGCAGAGCAAGTAATCTACATTATTTTCAACGCATGTTTTTCTAAATAATTCTCGTATTTAAAAGCAAGTGAGTTGTTTGCTGATGACAGTGAAGGAGCATGATTCCCAGCACGCTTAAGCCTCATGGGAAACCCTGAGAATTCTGGACGCGGGAAAATGGCAACTGAGCTTAGAAAGTAGAGAGTGAATCAAGTTTACTGTGTGTGGCTGAGAGACTAGTGGAAACGGGGAGAAACTGCCTATGTGCTCAAGTCTTTCACTGTGAAGCTCTTAGCCCTGAGCTAAGAGGTGTTGACACTGTGTGTGAAGTTGGAGCAGGAGAAACACTTTAAAACTCCTCTCGTCTTTCCAGTAGGGAGAAGCAGCACATTGAAGCCAGAGAATCAAAGAGGCAAGGGAGAAATAGCCAAGAGGCAATCCACAGCTTTATTCTATAGACCTGAGCCATGCATGTTTAGATTGGATTCAAAGAAAGTGACTGAAGGAAAACAATTCCTATCTGAGACCCAAGATGCCATCAACAAACAAACCAGCCTAATAACAGTCCAAATTAATTTACCTGTTTTTACACAACAAACAAAAGCAACCATTGTATAAAAATATCAGATTCCAAAATCTTTACAAATTAACATTCACTGCATCTGGAATACAACTCAAAATTTCTCTACATGGGGAATCAAGAAAATGGAATACAGAGAAAGAGAAATAAATGAGTGTGATCTTGGGGTGAACCAGGTATTGACAAGGATTTTACTGCAGCCATTAGAACGATCGTCGTGGAAAATAAAATATTTTCCCACAGAATGAAAATCTAGCATTGCTCCCAAATGAGAAGAAACAAGAATAAAAAATAATGGAGTTTGGCAGTTTTGGTGTACTCTGCTCCCCTCTGGAGACAACCTGAAATTCTAAGCAGAGTACAGCCTGTGCCACTCTGAGGATCCAGAGAGGTAAACAGTGAGGCCCTCGGGAAGCAGCTGCACAAGCCTGAGGACAGGCTGTGCTAAGGGAAGCACAAGGGACCAAAATTCTACTAATAAGTCCACCTTCCTAGAAAGAAGAAACTAGAAAAGGAACTGCTTCAGGCACAGAACGTATAAAAAGGAGATCCTCAAGTTTTGTGAATTGACTCATGTAGGTCTCTTCTAGCCCGTCATTCATGCATCTGTGGGACAGATCCACAGAGCAGTAGAAAAGGCTTCAAGCCAGGATCAGAGATGGAAGTGTCCACTTAAATTTCAGCCCAACCGCCGGCACATGTATGTGCAGGGAGGCAAGATATATGCAGGGAGGCAAGATATGCACAGGACAGTTTCTGGGAAGCTAGGTCTCACACCAACCCCTACGGGAAGCAGGAAAGAAAAGATGTCAGGTCTAGACTCCATTTTCCTTTGCTAAACAAGCAAATCAGTGGAGCTCAGACCATGAACAGTATCAGATGCATCTGAATACTTTTCTGTATCCAAGGACTTAGGACACATGAGCAGCTCTAACTGACGAGTGCTCTATTCTTTGTGGACGTGTCTCAAAAGATCCTCCTCTAAATGTCGCTCTGCTTGGAATCATCAGACAGAAGGACCCATCGTGAAAACATCACTGCAACATGACCTGTCATGAAACATCAAAGCACTATCTGTCTGGGCTACAGAGGTTAAAGAAAAACCAACTTAAGTTGAAAAGGTACAAATTTCAGTAAAGAAATAAAAACAAGTTTTAGAAAGACTAAACAGAACTTTGTGAATAGAAAGAGCACAAGCTTTTATTCAATCAGAGCAAGAGTAAAATAAGGAAAGAAAGAATCTGACTGAGGAATCAGTCAGTGCAAAACTTCAACCTTGGACAGCAGAGAGGAAGAAGAAAACAGCAATTCCTGAGCCAGAAACAAGAAAGACACAGGTGACTGCAGAGCCCTTGGGGTGATGGGGAGACCTCAGACTGGAGAATGGATCGATGCCAGCCAACTCGACCGCTGAAGATGGTCTGCACTGCACCAGCGCCTGCAGTGAAAGGACGCAGATCCTTCTGAAAGCCCTGGACACAAACACAGTTCTGAAAGGTAATCTGCAATTGTGCAACCAACTGTAGCTTTTTCTCCATTTTCTAGTATCTTTTTAAAATGTTTATAGAAATGGTTTATCACCCACATTTCTGTGAACACTTCATCATGAGTGTTCTCCCCAAAATGATTCAGGCCCTTCATGCTGCTCTCATACTAATGGAGCCCTCACATGAATATCTCTTAGTGTCCCATTCATACCTAGGTATATCCAGGCCGCTCTTCTGAATTCTCCTGTCTGTACCTAACACCCAGTTTTAGGGCCACGGCCGTGTTTTTCAGCATTTATAACAGCAATTGTTTCATTTCTCACTGTCAGTGTTCTTAGTCTATTTCGTGCTGCTGTAGTAGGATACCTAAAAGATGTAATCTATAAAGGTGGAGATTTATGTCTTACAGTTCTGGGGATGAGGAAGAAGGTGAGGATCAGGAGGCACACAACGAGGGAGGCTCCCCTTGTGTATCAACCCAAGATGGAAGACAGAACGGCAAAGAAGCACTGAACACATGGAGGATGAAAAGAAAGAGAAAGCAAAGGGAAGAAGGGTCACAGATAGATACATATCGCATCTTTTCTCTGGTATGAGAAAATGAAGATGTAAATGAGTCCTAGCATTGTATATTATATATTGTGAAATAGAAAATGCTCAATGTAAAATAAGGTGAAAGGGGACAATGTTGAGATTGTAACAAAAAAGTAAGGAAACAAATTTTATATATATG
>PVIR01042532.1:0-12187 GCA_004026965.1 Petromus typicus | reverse complement strand
GAGAGACAACCATTTTAGTAAGATCATTGTGTTCCATGTTCCATATTCACTGTATCATATAATCCAATAATTATTTAGATAAATATATATTTTTCATAGTTTGAAGTAAAACTAAGTCAATTTTAAGAAGATACATCATATCAAAAATTGCAAGACTAATAGTTCAAGGAATTATTTCAAAGCTGATATTTGTAACTGTTACATATTTCTTTCATAGTTATAATTCAGTTAATTATTTGTGATTATAATTACTATACAATTTTGAAAAATCAAGGGTTATAAAGAAAGTCAGAATAGAAAAATTTTGCACACTTTTCTTTTCTTGCAAAGAATATGTCAATTAAGACTTTGGATTTCAATTGAAGTAAATAATTTCCTTGAATTCTAAGAACATGGATGTTTGCCTTCTCAAATGCTGGTTATGGAATGTTTCTCTTTGACAATTTTATATCGTAGTGTATTTTATTTTTACTTTAAAATGTCAAGGAAATAAAAAGATAGCTTTCGTTTAAAGTCACACTCAATTCTTAGCAGCATCTAAGTCCAAAAATGTTTGTATGAGCATCAATAAAGCCAGTTTAAACTTGAAATCATGATTTATGTATTTTAACAATTAATTTATTCTCCAAGAATTTGTGGAAATAAGAAAGAAATATATTATAGGGTGAAAAGGAAAGTAAAATGGTTAAAATGTAATGCCATGGATAGATAGATAGATATAGATATTCTCCAAGTGGATTGTAATTACTGAGTATAAAAAAAGTATACTATTTTCTATTTATCTCTTCAGTATGTTCTGAAAATACATTTTCTGATCCCAAATCTAGACCTCCATCAAGGTGAAGTTTCCATATAAACATTATTACAGTAGATAACAATCATTAGAGTAGTTAACTCATTGCTTCATGTATCTAAGTATAATAAATCATTTCATCTATTCACAATAATTCTGTTGGATAAGTACATGTATTTTAGAATTTTTTATAAAATAAAACTTAGAAATAATACAGTAAATCACAGAAATCATATATTGTGGAATAATAAAGCCCAAGATTGAGTGGACATTTTTTTCCCTCATAATATGAAATTTCTCACAGTGTTACATTTCTCACTTGAGGTTTACACTAGAATTATCAATTTTTATGTAAAAGACAGACGCTTGCTTCAACATAATAGGTCAAATACAAACAAATAAATTTTAATTTTTAGAAGTATTGATACCTGTTGTGGTTACATATCACATCTGCTATTGAAAATTGTATTTTAAAGCCAAGAATTATCTCTGCCTTTATCTCTGTGTCTCTCTGTCTTTCTCTGTCTCTTCTGGCTATTTTTTTTTTATTTATAGAAAATGTAAAATAAGATGCATGGATTGTTCTCCCCAAGATGACGTGACTCAATTCAAATTACTTGCCAAGTATTTTTCAAGATTCACCATTTTCTTGACCTGGGCCTACTTTGTGAATTTTTCAGGAACGTGCAAGGGTATGAGGTCACTGCTTTGGAGGAAGAGACCTCAGTGTGAAAGCTGAATCTCCTCATTCAACTCAGCCCTGGTGCTTTTCCTTAATCCACTGTGCTCACACACGCCACATGTATACAGAAGAAGACATGAGATGCTCAATTTTAGCTTAAAGCTGTTGCATCTGGGAAAGTTGCTGCTACATTTTTCTAAGTGTTAATCACAACCACCAGGTGCATTTTGTTTAAAAGCAAAAGAAACACTGATGTGGTTTGCTTCGCTTCTCCTTCAAACCATTTTCAAGGAGGTTAAATTGGAAGAATCAATTTAACTCATATTGAAATAAGAGATGCTATTTCATATCACAGTATTTTAATGAGATTAAATAAGAGACCATGACCTCGACAAATACATGAATACTCGTGACACAAGGGTGCCTTGATGACAAGTTATTTTACTGGTGAAGCCTATAATTTCCCTCTATAATCAATGGGAACTTCATTACATTAAATGGTGCTATGGAAAAAATGAGGAGATTGGTCATTGGAAATATTCCACACAGCATTTTGTCCTAATATTTTGAACATAAAGTTATTTTTCCATAACTATTAGAGTTGTAAAGTGTAGATTAGTGTTTAGCTTTACTTCTGACTTTCCTTCTGTCTTACCTGTGTGTAGCTCTTCATGTGAGTACCATATTGTTTTACCCATAATTTCACTTCTGCAGCTTTCAAGACCTTCATGATCCCTAAATAAGGGAAGATTGTGAAATATTATCAAATAGACTTTAGCATGTATTGAGGTATTAATAGTTCTTGTTTAGCAAGCAACATCATTTGTTTTTGAATTCAAATCTTTATTGGTACATTATGAATACACGTCATCATCGCATTCAATACTGAGAGTTTGTACTGGATGACGACATGACTTGAATCTCATCTTTTTCTCTCCCCGCCTCCCCGCTCTGCAATCCCCCCATGTACATAAGCTTTGTTTCTTTTTTTATCATCGTCACTTTCTTTTCCCCCTCATTATTTATCCCTGATAATAGCGATAGTTTGAATATCTTCTCTAAATTTAATAATGCATTTAGTTGCCACAGTAAAAGGCAATATCTTCAAGGTATGATTAAGTCATAAAGTCCCATAATTTATTAAGACTGTTACAGGAAGTTACTGTGGGAATGAGTTGTTGTAAGAAAGAGCTTAGCTTAGCTAAGAAGGATTCATGATTCCTAAAATTACAATTCATGCTATTTATTTGATGTGCACACAGTTGTTTAGAAAGCATCAATTACTGTTATACCTATAAGTGCTTCAACAAGTGACTCTAATTGGTGGGATAGACTGCTGTTAGATGAATTCACGTTTAGCACATTCCACTGAAAAATATTTTCTTAACTGAAAATTCATGTATAATTTGGAGATATTTGAATGTGCCATCATGCTCTTAGCTTGTCTAGAATTTCCTGATTTCTTCACTTAAGTTTGTGTCATTGTGTATAAATCACTGATTCAGAAAAATGAATCAGTGTTTCAAATTTTTCTTAAAATTGGTTACACATAGAAAATATTTTTAAATATCAGTCCCACATCAAGAAGTTATATACTGTGCACTAAGTCTATCTAAGCTACTTCATATGCAAATTGAATTTAGGCAGAGTATTACTATGGCCACTTTACTATCAGAGAAGATGAAAATACATTTCTATACATTAGTCAATGAATAAATCTTTCTCCAAGGCACAGTATATTAATTAATAATAATATTGAAAGTTTTATAGAAAAAACTAAAAAATAAATCCATTTAGTAGCTTATGCATTTTATGAAAGTTTTCTATCTTGCCTCTTCATTAATTTCCTAATTATATATTCTTTTTATACATCCACTAGAGAGTCCCTTGTTTTCAGCCTTCGGCAATGATTAGTGTGCTTATGTTTATATCCCATGGGCTTATGTTTCTACTCCCCTGTATTTGCACCATGTTACATGGCTGTAGGAGTCAAATGCACAAGTATTTATAATTTTAAAATTGGTTTCCAAATTTCTTTCATCATAATCAGCGCGTACTGTGCAAGTGGTGATTCTCATAGAAATTGACAGATAATAAACGTAACTCTTCTGAAACTAGCAGACTTAGCTCTTCTAAGTACAACTTTCTTTGAAAGAATTATTATTACATGTGCCCAAATGATATAACTCAGCCTGCAAGAGACACAGTCTTTCCAAATATTAGCTTTAGAGTGGAGATATGGAGTCTCTTAAGTTGAAACGTGTTTCTTAATAATCATTAAATTTTAACCTCACATTTCGCTACTCTGTTTAATTGAAGATACAATCACCTCACAAGTAAAACAGAGATGTTATTTCACTTTCAGGTAGAGACTAACGTATTAATATGTTCACTCCTTCCCATTGAGTTCTAAGATGAAAAATCTATGGTTACAACCAATATACAATATCACATTCCTTGTTATTCCAGACAATGTATGCAAGTATACAATATTAATATATTTTGTTCCTTTTCTAAGTAAGATTAATTGTTATTTATTGATTAGATAGTATTTTTTTTCTTTTTTTTGGTTATTTGAGACAAGGTCACTCTTTGTAGTTCAGGTTGGCCCTGAACCCACTATGTAGTTCAGACTGGGCCTAAACTCAGCCTTGAACTCACAGAAATCCCCCCGCCTCTGCCTCCCAAGTGCTAGGATTACAGGTGTAAGACTCTATGCCTGTGGTATGTGGTACCAGGATGGGACCTTGTACTTATAAGGCAGATGCCAGAACCGCTGAGCTAAATCCCTGACCCTGTGTTGTATATTTTTTCTGAGTAATGAAGAACACAAATAAAATGCCTGAGAAAACTAAAATAGCTTAGTATGAGACTTCCTTTAGTTTGACTGTTTTAAACTTGGATATCAGACTTTTCTTTGGATTTCTATTGAAACAGTGGTTCTTCTTGGAACTTGGCTCTGAAAGCACTAAATTTGCATCTTGGTCATTCCTTGCTTTCAAGTTTTATTGTAACTGCACCATCAACTTTCCTGCAGCTAAAATATGGTATCTTGCATATTCTTAAATATGCTCCCACATCTAATATTATTACTTTCTAGAGTCTTCCCTGTAATTTTGTGTTTCAATGGTACATTTCATTTGTTGCTCTTCACATAAAGATTAAAGTTTATGTAGAATCTATCGCTCAGAAGAGCCTCTCAAACCTCTATAGATCATGTAAGTGTACTCAGTTCATAAGGAAACACATATTTCTCCTATTTAAGCATTACTACCATTGTCATATGTATAACCCGCTGCCTTAATATTTCCCTCTTCTAGAGAACCTTAATGAAATTATTTTTAATTGAAATCTTTATTGGTACATTACATATACACATCATAATTGCATTCCACAATGAGGATTTGAACCAGTATAAGACACAACTTAATTCTCATTTTTTCCCAAAGCCCTGCCTACCCTACCACCCCTCTATATACATAATTTTTTTCCTTTTTCTTTTTTGTTATAATCTCATTATTTTTCCTCCTTCACCCTATTTCACTTTGAGTATTTTCTATTTCACAATATTATTATTATCACCATAGTTTTATATAGAGTTTATGGTACAAAGTAGCTTGAAATTATATTTGCTTATTAGATAAATAGGAAACATTCATCTATAAAATGATACTTCTTACATCCAAAAACTGACAAAAAGATAAAGACCCAACTATAGCTAACAACCAAGTTTAGAGTTAGAGATGAAA
This sequence comes from Petromus typicus, assembly GCA_004026965.1. Lineage (NCBI taxonomy): Eukaryota > Metazoa > Chordata > Mammalia > Rodentia > Petromuridae > Petromus > Petromus typicus. The sequence continues at coordinate 6,963 of PVIR01042532.1, read as the reverse complement.
ATATATCACACTTAGATCAGGAACAAGACTGAGATGGCCCTTCTTTCTACACATTTTTAATGTTATACTGGAAATACTGGCTAATGCAATACAGTTTAAAAAATGGTATTAGAATGATGGAAAAATAAATGAAAGTTCTATCGAGAAAGTTTAAAAGAATCAAAACATAAGAGGGACTTACAAATTATAAGTATTATAATGAGTTTATAGGACTGAAATAAACTAGCAGTGAAAACAGAACTTGGAGATTCCCCCAAAAATCAGGACTAGAGGGCCCGTGTGACCCTGCTATTCCCCTACTCGGTCTATACACAAAAGAATTAAAAGATTCATATCATAACAATGTATGTTGCATCCATGTTTATAGCAGCTGTTTCTAGTTGCTAAATCCTGGAAACAATCCCAAAATTCCCATCAACTAGAGACTGGATAAAGAAGATGTGTTTTTTCTGTAGAATGAAGTATTACTCTGCCACAAAAAAATGACCAATTTGAGTCGCTCATACTCGAATGTACCTTCAGGATATATTTATAAGCAAAATAAATAGGTCATAGATGTGTAAATACCATATCTTTTCTTTAATATGAGAAACTGAAAATGTAAATGAGTTCTAAAATGTGTAAATACTGTACAATATAAACTATTCAAAGGGAAATGAGGTAGGGGTAAGTAATGAAGGGACAAAAAAAATTGTGATGGTAATAAAAAATGGAAATAAAGCTTATGTATATAGGGGTGGGGGTTGTAGAGTGGCTAGGAGAACTTAAAAAATGAGAATCAAGTCATGTCATATACTGGTACAAATTGTCAATGTTGAGTGTGATCATGATATATATATATATATATCAAGATATATATATCAAGATATATATATATCACTTATTTCACAATTAAAGGAAAATAACTTTAAATTTAAACACACTACTAATTTTATTACAACTGCTACAAAATGAAATGTTTAAGTAAAAATAATCTAACAATATGTATACGATGTATATTAGAAAAACTACGAAACTACAGAAATAAATTTTTAAACTCTAAGGAGGTAGTCTCATGGAAGTGGGTAAGAAACTGTATCTGTGATTAAAAGGATTAGAGGTGAAAGAAGTCACATATTGGAACACATAGAAATTTAGGATGGCGAGGCCATGTGGGATATTATCCTGGGTGGGTCTATGTGTATCCAAGTGTTCTGAGTGCACCTCGACTAGAAATCGCCATGTTTCTAGTGTACTTGGTGGCTCACTGTACGGGTGGGGCTCACCAATTGTAGGCCATGTATCACTGTGGTTGGGAATGCTGCAAATGAGGGAGGCAAAGGATTATATGGGGAGGTTATTCATGACTACTCTCTGTATATTCCTATTTGACTGTGAGCCTAAAACTTTCCTAAAAATAATGTCTAGTAGTAATTTGCTTCTCCCTTGACTCATTTTTCACTTTGTCCTCTGTCTCATTAGATTCAAATTGCTCCTCTACATGGTCTAGTAATTTTGACTTTTGTACTTTTCTGTGATACGGACTCTGTGATACACACACACACACACACACACACACACACACATACACACACACCTGAGACACAAGCTTCAGCCCAGCGGTTTAAATCCTGGTTGGGAAGTGGGCACATGTACATAATACATCCTGGTTCATTTTGCAATTCCTTTCCCCTTTTCTTCCACCTTTCCTTCTTCTTCTTAAACCCCTATTCCCATTTGTTATTGTTGATGTTATTAAACTTACCTCATGGCACACACACAACATAATTTAGGCTTTTATTTTACTTTATTGTTCGCAATATGCTTACTTTTAAAATAAAAGACCTAGATAGAGTTAGCTATCACAACAGAGATTATGTGTTAAAGTTATCCAGAAGAAGTCAAACGTAAAAAGAGAAGAAAAATTGAAGGGATTAAATTTGACAGATAAATAATCATTAATGCTTTAGTAATAATTAATCTATATTCAGGCTCTAAAGTGAGCATCCGATCTAGTTCAGACTAAATGCTTAAAAATCATTTTCTTTGTTTTTACTTTCACTCACTGATGTTGCTTAGTGTTCAGTGAGTTTCTGGCTATTTTCAACTTTATTTTAATCATTTATCATTTTCTGGCTAGCTAAAATTAGCCTGTTCTTAGCTTTCACCTTCGGTGCTGCCTCAAATTCTGTGTTCACTCTGTTAGTTTTTAGCTCTTTCCCAAACAATCTTCACCTGTTTCAGCCTCTCCTTTCCTCTCCTGTACTCCCTGAGCCATCAGCTTGCTTTGCCTGAAAGCTTGGTCCAGGATCAAGCAAAGATTTTTGTTTCCATAAAAGGACAACTTACACAATGCCTAAATGCCTAAGACTTTTTAAAATATACAAATCACATCCAGATTTTATTTATTTAAATGGTTATAATTTAAAATATCTTCAGTTGCAAGTAGCCAAGATAAAACAAAGAGCATAAAGATTTTCATGAGCCTCATCATGTATACAACCAACATCTCAAGTATGCTCAAGAAAATGTATATGTTAACTCTAGCTAACATTGAAAGAATTCTCATTAAGCTGTGCTAAATTTCTTCTCTTTATTACTCTTCAAAATATATTTGTGAAGTAGTAAGCTGATCTATGGGTCAGCTGATTGCATTAAGATATAAGAAATTGATATGTTGAATGCTGTGGGTATAATTGCTTGAATTGGGATTCAATGTTACAATTAAGCAACTTAATAGGTTGAGTTGAACATGTAATTATTCTCATCCTGATGGACTTTAACTCTCAGATTGATAACACAGCAAAAAAAAAAAAAAAGATTAAAAAAGAAATAAAAAATAGACATTGCATAGGCTACCTCAGACAAACACTTCCAAAATTTAATCAATCTATCAATTTATATTTACTTGCTAAATTGAAATTTTATTTGGGTACAGATATTCTACAGTGATATTTCATAGGATTTGTTTACTATAGTGGACACACATATTCAAGTTTGTAAAGAAATATATTTACACCATTGACTGAACATATTTAAGGCAATCAAAACTTTAAACAAAGTGTACCAACTTGCTTCAAAGCCTTAAATATTCAGTTAAAAATTTTTCTTTTAAATTCAATCTGTAATGTTCCTATAAAATTATGTATCTGTGCAATATTTGAGGCATATTTTACTAACAGTCTCATCCCTAATTGATAATGTATAAGTGAATTGAATCATACTGATTCTCTGTAATGTGAGGAATGTCAAAGAGAAAAGCAACATTGAAAACTGCAACCAGTTCATATTTTAAACAAATGCTTTGTCAATTCATTTGTGTAGTTCTTTCTGCAGATGCAAGCCCGTATACAACTCTGGAAAAATCCTTAACTCAGAAATTGAGGTTATTATATCTAGGGCTATTTTTGCTTTCTTTATTTACTACATATTTCATATATAATTTTACTAAGACTTTAACAAAATTTTAAGTCACTTTTATTTCCTGAATATATGTATAAGTAAATGCTACATTAAAATGATTTGGAATTTATCTAATCTCAAATTTTCTCATGCACTTTCTCATGACTAAAAATATCAGAAATATTAACTGTTTAAAAACTTAAACCCTAAAAATAATATTCACACATGATGTAGTCGTTATATACCAAGTCCCATAAAAATTCAAATTTAAATAAATAAAATAGTTCTGTGAATATTAGATGAAACTACTTGGAGTTTAAAAAATAGCTTTTCTATTGAAATCCTAGGCTCTAGAGTATTAGGCTATACCTATTAACTTCCTATAATCGGAAGTTCCTATAATGGAACTTCCTATAATGGAACTTTAACAATAAATTTTACTGAAATACTAATATATCTGTAAAACTGAGGAAATTACTTCACACAGGTATGTCGGTATCACCTTTAGGATATTCACTTTAGTTAACATCAACTATATCAAATAATATATAATGTAATATATTATGATATAATTATAATATATATTATATATTAATACATATATATAAACTAAAACAGATAATGGTGTATTACATGCTTAAGCAGTGTTTTACAGATAATTTTTAAATGATTAAAAATATTTGAAATTTTATTTAAACACTCTTTCTATCACCAAATTAAAATATTTTACAACTCCAAAACTGCAATTTATGAAAAATAGTCATTATGCAACAATATAGGTACAAGCATAACTTATGGATGTCAAAATTAAACATGTTATGGGGATTTGGGGAATTCATTTTTGAATTTATTAATTGCTGATATTGTTTTTAAAAATTGAAGTTAGACAACTTCAGGTAATGACAGCTTTAGAAAAAGAACCAGAGTTCTAAGATTTTTTTCCCCAAAGTTTCATTAATAATTTCCACTGGAAAACATAGAAGTGCTTTAAATATACATCTTTGACAGTATAAACAGTGACCATGAAGCCAAATGAGGTACCCTTCAAGAAAGATTAATTTAAATAACATGTGAATAGTGAGATTCAAGTTGAAAGATAATCAGATTGTATAATCAGAGTACTCTCTAGTGAAATATAATCCAGCTTAGTTGCATCTTGATACCTAAATTGCATTTCTTTTTAAATCAATATTTATATCCTCTAGAGTCCAGGGATGGAAAAAAGAACAAATGAAAACTTACACTTTCCAGTTTGATGTGAATGCTCACAAACTACTCATTTCTAAATCAGCTTATCTGTTCTGCCTAGGAAATAAAATCTGTTGGTAAATTAATAGGTCAAAAGATGAATAGAAAATAGACAGAGAGATAAATAATGCAATGAATCCAACCTTCTTCAGCATCCTCAGATAGATTAGAGCATACCAAATAATGAAAATATAATTTGATAATGGTAATCATATATACATCATGGTTTCACCACTGCAAGTAGAAAAATTCCAAAAAATCAAGTCTTCCAAGTTATTAGTAAGAAAAACAAGTAAGACATTTTAAGACTACATCCAACAAATTTAGATTTAGATCTTACATTTGTATTCTCTGTATCATTTCAGTGTTACAATTATATAGATAAGCACACACTACACATGTATGTAAAACAGATTCTACTAAAAGTAAATAAGAATAACAAGATAAGAGTACACTTTTATCTATGATAAAATTCAATAATTTATACATGTACATACTCAATTATTTAAATATATACTTATGAGCAGTTGTTTTCAGAAGGAGATCATGATATGCACTAGCTATAGAAAAGAATTGTGAATTCAAACATGTATAAATTAGGATTCTCCGAATGCATTTTTAATAGCAATGAATTCATATACATTTGATCTTCATTAAAAATAGAATTAAGTAAAGGGATGCAAACAAAGAGGTATCAATTGCATATATTTTAAAATGTACATTATAAACATAAAACCAACAGTTGTTTATTGATAACAAGTATGACTGCATTGATAAGGGTGTAATTAGTGTGCCACGCAGACCTGAGAATGGGGGTGTCTAGCTGGAAAAGAAAAGTAGGGAAATTTCGTGGAAAATAAATTGTCCTCAAATCCAAGATCCACATAACATCAAGATTTGCAAAGCAGGACAGTCATCTCAGCTAAATAAATAATGAGGGATTACTTCCTAACAATGATACTCTCTTCTCTTAATAAGGAGGTAGTCCAGTCACCAGAAATTGTCAGTTAAATCACCATAAAAAATGCTAATCTCTTTAACTCATTATTTCACACTAGCCCTGAAATAATGAAGTTAAAAGATAAGACATATGAATGCTACTTTGTTTACAATGATTAAAAGTAAGTTGTAGTGAAAATTAAATTTTATAAAATTATTAAATAATTATACATATGCCCTATAAGTTTTCAAGAATCTTGAATTCAGAAATTATTTCATTCATCATAACAAAATTAAGCTTTAAAGAATTTAAAGTATTGATCATTAAATTGATTTCGTACCTGAAAAATGTTTAGAATGTAGAAAATTCATGACTATATATTCTTATTTGTTTCTATTTTTATTTAAGAAAAAAGTAAAACAATTCTAAAAGTTAATAGAAAATATTTGAAAAAAATCAGTTTTAAGATGGCACTAAAATGATTATAAGAAAATATTTAGTTATATTTTTCAATTCTGATTTTAAGAAAAATTATAAATCTCTAATCATTTCTGTTTTCATGTGTTATCTTTTGAAAAATATTTGAATCATGTGAATCATAATGGGAGAAAATAAATAATTACAATTGCTATTTAAAAGATTTAAAGTGAATACATCTGGGATTTCTGACATATCTCTGGATAGAGCTAAACTTTGGGGTCCAGTTAAAAATGTTTATGGAAATATACTGTTTTGTTGATAATAGAGTAAATCATAATAATTTAGTTTTGATCATTTTCTTCCTAAGACAACAAATTTGTTTCAGCTCTTGTAAAAAATGGATATGTATTGTACTTCCTTAATTTGTGATTTATATTAAAAATTGTATCCATCTGTCTATAATGTTCTTCAACCTAGAGGCAGATATTTATTTTAAAAAAGACAAAGTGACATTAATTAATCAATATTTTTAAGAGAAAGTAAACTGCTCTTAACAAAAGGACTAACTTGGATGTAATATCTTTGAAAATTTAAATTTCCTGCAATATTTAAATGTGAATACCTGATATTTTTTACATAAATTCATAATTAGGTTTAAGACAACTAAAGTGTTCAGGTTCCTAATTCTTCCCATATAATGAAAATTTTAATTTAATAACTGTTTAATATATATAGTTCTTACTGTTTAAAAAGCTGATTCTATTTATTAAATTCATGACTTTGAAATGCTCTTCTCTTACTCTGTAAAATTTCTGTTTAAGTTTTGAAAATAAAGAACATTCATATACTACTTATACAAATAACAATATATTTATGGATATTTTCAGTTGGAGAAACAATGTTTTTAGCATTAACTCTCAACATTTTAAACAAAAGTATCTAGATTAGAAACTGACATCTAGATTTTAAAACAG
>PVIR01042531.1:0-12195 GCA_004026965.1 Petromus typicus | reverse complement strand
GTTAGCTCAGTGGTTCCGGCGCCTGTCTCGCAAGCGCAAGGACCCGGGTTCGATTCCCCGGTAACCACATAACAATACTGGGTGTGGAGACCCACACCCAGCAGCAACCAGTACCACATAGCACAGTGCCGGGCGTGGTGGCTCACGCCTGTCATCCCAGCACTCGGGAGGCAGAGGCAGGAGGATTGTGATGTGAGTTGGAGGCTGAGCTCAGGGCCAGCTTGAACCACAAAGCGAGACCCTGTCTCCAAAAAAAACCTAAAAAAAAAAAAAAAAAAAAAAAAATTAATTCACAAACTCATTACCTGAGTGTTATACAAACACTTCAGGGGGCCAGGGAGGCGTAGGGTGGGCAAGGGAATGGGAAAAGTGAGAATTAAGCCGTGTCATGTACTGGTACAAGTTCTCAATGTCAATTGTGATCATGCTGTGTATATAAAATGTATCAATAAAATGTATTAAAATTAATTCATAAAATTGTTTTTATACTGAAAATGATGTGTGTGTTTTCAAAGTGATTATCATCTTTACTCTTTTGGACTTCTCTTGCCCATCTTCTTACCAACATAGAAAACTATATATATTTATGATTAAAAATGTCTCTTTCAAGGTGGACACCATATCTAATTCACTTTTATATATATAATTTTTATTAAGTCTGCTGCATATTATATTTATCTACATGTATATTTCTTATTTGATAAATTATTGGGGTTTTTTTCCCTGTAGGTCTACAACAATTTCCCTGCTCTCATTGATTATCTTCCTGGAAGTCATAACACAGTAATTAAAAATGCAAACTATGTAAGAAACTATATTGTGGAAAAAATAAAGGAACACCAAGAATCACTAGATGTTAACAATCCTCGGGACTTTATTGATTGTTTCCTGATAAAAATGGAGAAGGTAAATTGTTAAATACGCTCAGTTGTTTTATTGCTTATGCGTTTTGTGGTTCATTGAGTAGTTCAATATTTTGTAGGGATGTAAACTATCAGACCAGAAATGTTTAGAAAACACTTCAAGTATTTATTATGTGAAAGCACCTGCACTAAAAATCCTGTGATACATAAAATTAAATTAATGTGTGATCACAATACATGCACCACTCTCTTCACTTAAAAATAATCTAACAAAATAGAATGCACATGGTAAATTAAAACAATTTTCAAACGCTTAGAAAATATCAAACTATTATGCTATAATACTAAAATGAACATCATAGTTGCACACAATCTGTAGGAGCATAGAAAATTATGGCTCAACTAGGGTGGCCTTCCTGTATTCCTACAGAATGAAATTGGCCTCGAAATACTCTCATAAGTGAACAGGAGTGAAACAATGGCATAAGTAGAGATGCGCTATAGGAAAGAGCAAGTGGATGAAAGAATAGCCTTTATTGAGTGTAACTTCAAGTGAATTTGCTCAGATATATATTTAGATATTGCTGTCTATCGAGTGTCCTGTAAGCATCAGCTATGATGTTCAATGTTTCATGTACTATTATATTTATTTTACCAGTATTCTTTTTTTTTCCGTGCCTCTCATATTCTGTATTTATTCATATTTTTTAAAACTATCTTTATTGGTACATTATGAATACATGATAGTTGTATTCAACATTAAGAGTTTGTACCAGAATATGACATGAGTTGATTCTCATTTTTTCCCTTTTCCCCAAGCCCTGCAGCCCCAACCTCCTATAACACAATCTGTTTTCTTTTTTCTTTATTATTACCACACTCATTTTCCCCATTATTTATCCTTACACTCTTTCCTTTTAAATATTTTCTACTATGTAATATCAACTATACATACCATAACTCATTTACAACTTCATATTCTCATATAAGAGAAAAGATATGATATTTACACATCTGTGACCTGTTTATTTCACTTATGAGGATGTCCTCAAGGTACATCCATTTGAGTATGATTGACTCAATCTTATCATTTTTAGTGGCAGAGTAATACTCCATTCTATAAGAGAACCACATTTTCTTTATCCAGTCTCCAGTTGAGGGACATTTGGACTGTTTCCAAGACTTAGCCATCACAGACTGAGCTGCTATAAACAAGGGTGCACATATGTCACTGTGAAATGACTTTTGTAATTCCTGTGTGTATATGCCTCGCAGAGCGATGGCAGGGTCAAATGCGACCTCTAATCCTAGATTTTTAAGGACTCTCCACACTGATCTCCACAGAGGCTGTACGAGTAACATTCCCACCAGCAATGGAGAAGGGTTCTCTTTTCTCCGCAGCTTCGCCAACTTTTGTTGCTGGCAAATTCTGACGTGGCAGCCATTCTTTGTGTAGTTAGGTGAAATCTTAATATTGTTTTCATCTCCATCTCTTGAATGACTAATGATGTAGAGCATTTCTTCATATACTTCTTAGCTGTTCTTACTTCTTCCTCTGAAAAGTATCTATTCATTTCAGATGCCCATTTTTGAATTGGGTCTTTAAATCTGGGTGGGCTGATTTTCTTAAGCTCTTTATTTATTCTAGATAGTAGCCCTTTGTCTGAGCAACAGCTGGTAAAGATTTTTTTCCCACATTGTTGGTTGCCTTTTTGCTCTGTTGGTGTTTTAAATTGCTGTGCAGAAGCTTTTTAAAAGAATGAGGTCCCATTTGTTGATTTCTTCTGCAAATTCTTGTGCAAGAGAGGTTTTGTTCAAGAAATCTTTCCCTAATCAATGTCTTCAAGAGTTTTACCTAATCTCTTTTGCAGCAGGTTCAGAGTGTCTGTTTTAATATTTAGGTCTCTTATCCACTTTGATCTTAGCTTGGTACACGGTGAAGAGCTAGGTCTAATTTTAGTCTTTGGCAGGTTAAAGCCCAGTCTTTCCAGCACCATTTGTTAAGGAGGCTATCTTCCTCCCTTGAAGATTTTTGGCTCCTTTGTCAAAGATGAGGTGGCTCAGTGTATCTGGAGTAGTTTCTGGTTGTTCTAGTCTACTCCATTGATTCTCAGGTCTTTTACTTTGTGAGTACCATGCAGTTTTTATCACGGTGGCTTTATAATATAGTTTTAGGTTCGGGGTCTTAATACCCTCCACCATGACCCTGTTGCTTAGAATTGCTTTTGCTATTCTAGGTCTTTTGTGGTTCCAGATGAAAGTTTGAATTATTTTTTCTCTAGATCTGTAAAATATGCTGTTGGGATTTCAATCAGGATTGCATTGATTCTTTATAATATTTTGGGGTGTATAGCTGTTTTGATGATATTGGTTCTTCCTACCAGTATTCTATTAAGAGTATTTACTTTTATCTTTGTAAGAGATTTAGGTCATATTTCAACAATTTGTCCTGCTTTGTTCTCAGAGTACCCACAGGGAGTGTACTGTATTGGAAAGTGTTCAATCTTTTGATTTGGGAATAAGAATAAGACTGATTTTAATTTTCTTGATGACTATGCAATTATCTACTCTTGCACCTATGTTTCTTGGGAATACTTGATTAAAATTCAGAGTAGTTACTTGTTTCTATTCTTCACATTTTACTTTTAATTTTGAGTCACTTTGGTAATTTGTATGTCTAGGAAATTTTTTATTCAACTAGATTATATCTTTTTGGGTGCACAGTTGTTTATGATATGCTCTATCACCAGCATTTTATTTCTGTTGTATCAGTATTCCTGTACCTGTTTCATTTCTGATTTTAGATATTGGCATGTTTTTATTTATTTTAGTCAATGTAGCCAAAGATGCATCACTTTGCTGTTAGGTTTCATTGATTATTATGTTCATTTTCTATTCCTTTTTTTTTTATTTATTCTTTTACTAGACCTGAGTGTCCTTTTCAGGATTTTATGGTTCTGAGATTGTAAAGTTATTTTGCTGATTTGAGCACGTTATTTTTTTTGTGCAGTTAGAGAGTACTTCAGATTGAACTCTTGGTCTGGACTCTAAGCTTTATCCTCAGCCCCCCTTTTTTTATTGTTGTTGTTGTTACATATCTATATCTATATCTATATCTATACATAGGTACACACACATATATGCACACATATATATGGAGACTAGTCTAAATAGATGGCTAAAGTCAACAGGCTCTGTATGACATTGCAGTCATCTTTATTCAACCTCACAGAGTGCATAGATTACAGGTGTGTACCACCGCCTTTGCCACTACTTATCTTTTAATACAGATGCATTTTTTGTTTGTTTGTTTTTTAATACTGAGGACTGAACTCAGGACTTTGTGCTTGTGAAGCCATTGCACAGCCACTAAAATAAATCTCCAGCCTCATGTAGATGTTTACAGCTCTAAGTACTCCCATAATTTTCCTGCATAACATTATTTTGTCATGTTGAGATTTGATTTACTTATGTCTCTGAATATTTTCTAGTTTTCTCAGTGATTTCTTCATTAACTCATTGGTTATTCAAGACCACATTATTTAATATTCAAATTTTCTTCTCTTACCAATTTATCATTTCATTCCACTGTGGCCAGAGATACTTTACATAATTTTTTGTGTGAAAATTTATTCATCATTATGCATAAACTAACAAGTGAACTGCCCTAGGAATACTTCTCTGTTGTCTCAAGTGTTCTTCTATTCAGTAACAGAGTTAAATGATCTAATGTATATTAGGTATAATTGATAACTAGTATTTGTTCATTTATTATAATTTCTTATTAATATTTTACTTAGATATTCTGTCAATTACTGGAGGTAAAGTATTGAATCACTCACTTTTATTGCAAAACAATTTGTCTCTTTGCAATATTTCCATCATATGTTAGGGGGTCCTCAATCGATACATATAAACTATCAATGCTGTATCTTTTTGATGAATTAAAACTTTTTCTAAGATATTCTTATTTTTCTCAACCACGTTTTATTGAAATGTACTGTGTCTATTGTAAAGATGTACGATTTTGCTTCGCTCTTATTTGTACAGAAAAATTATTTTCCATTCTTTGACATCGTACATATTTGTTGTATGGATTATTTTGCTACCATGAATTAAACTCATTGCCCTGTACATGCCTGTTGCAGCCCCATGAGGATACATCCTCAGCCTACGTGTTTCTATCTTTGAGGAATAAAATGAATATTTAAAAGATTGCAGGTAGTGTTTTCATTCTTCCAGCATCTGTATTTTAAATAATAAACTCAATTTTTTAAAGTTGAAATGATTAAAAATTGTGAAGGACTTCATTCTCACAAAATACACTCATTTTTATATTTTATTTTCTCATTCTTCTAAAATGCCTTATTTTTTTTTTTTTTTTTTTTTTTTGAGACAGGGTCTCGCTTTTGTGGTTCAGGCTGGCCCTGAGCTCAGCCTCCAACTCACATCACAATCCGCCTGCCTCTGCCTCCCGAGTGCTGGGATTACAGGCGTGAGCCACCACGCCCGGCACTGTGGTATGTGGTACTGGTTGCTGCTGGGTGTGGGGTCTCCACACCCAGTATTGTTATGTGGTTACCGGGGAATCGAACCCGGGCCCTTGCGCTTTCGAGACAGGCGCCGGAACCACTGAGCTAACTCCCCGGCCCATAAAATGCCTTATTTTTATTTGAACTTTTAATTGCAATAAACTTTTTGATTCCTTCGTAGTATCTTCTGTATGTTTCTTATAAATGTTTTCCCATTAGTTACTGTGGAGGTCACTGTACATACACATCATATCATTAGATTCAAAAGCTTCAAACTGTATACAATTTGCTTTTTCTCACTCACCTTCACCCCACCTTTGTGTCTTCATAGCAAATTGCTTGTTTATAAGTTTTGGGCCCAGAGCATATTCATAATTATCAGTTCATGAATTTTCTTAAAAATAATATATAGAACTATTAAAACGTCCACTATAAAATTCAATTTATAAAAATGTATTACAATTATACTTAACAAAGACTTACATTGCACTGTATGTGTTAACATTATGTCTATATCTTTTCTTTTCACTAAGTGCCTTTACCGTTTCTTGCATGGCAAATCTACTACATTACCATTTTTAAAATTTTGTAATATCTTAATTTTCCTACATTAATGAGTCACTCTTATATTACTGCTTTCAGTGAGTTCCTGTGTCTTTGGTTTTAATAGTTCTTAATAGTTTAATATGCTTTCCTGTGGCTCTTTTGATTTCATACTTCTTGGATTTCATTGAGTTTCCTGCATGTATTCATTCATGTTACTCCTTAAATTTGAATATTTTTACCCATCATTTTCTCAAAAGTTTTCTGCCTTTTTCTTTACTCCTTCTGGAACTCTCATGAAGCACAGCTTGTGGGAATGAATGTATTAAATTCCCAGAATCTTTGGCTCTATTCACTGCTTATACTTTAACTAAAATAATTCTGCTGTTCTGTTCTCATAAGTGTTTTTTGAGTTCTTCTATTGGCTCTGGTATCCTATTAAAATTCTCTGAAATTTTTCTTCTGTTTATTGTATTTTGAGGTACATAATCTCTAGTTAAATTTCTTTTCTAAATTCATACTATTCTCAACTTTGCATGCATTGTTCTGATTGATTTTATCCTTTGAATGTAGTGTCCTTAAGCTTTCTGAATGTGTTTTGACATAAAGTATTTTTCTAGTAAGATTAACATTTGTTTTTCCTCAGGCATGGTTCATGTGAATTCATTTCTTGGCTATAAATGTACTATATATTTTTGTGTGATTTCTATGGATACAGTGGAATTTATTTTTGCTTTGACTAGATATTTAGCATACTGTAGTCTGTTACTTTAAGAAAAATGACATTAAAACTCATCCAGGTAGTGTTATTGTTTTTAAAAATTATTCAAATCCTTAATGGTACATTGTGTATATATATATATGTATATATATATGTATATATATATATACACATATATATATGTATATATATATATACATATATATATATACGTATATATATATATACACATATATATATGTATATATATATATACATATATATATATACATCATGATTGAACTCAACAATGAGAATTTGTACCAGTATATCACACAACTTCATTCTCATTTTTTTCCATCCCTTTACCAATCTTACCACCCTGTGCCCTATATACATAGGCTTTGTGTCTAAATTTTACTATCATCTCATTATTTTTCCTCTCGTTCCCCTCTACACCTTTTCTCTTTGAATATGTTCTTTGTCACAATATGTACCATACATTCTATAATACATTTACATCTTCATTGCCTCAAACCAGAGAAAAGATATGATATTCACACATCTGTGACTTATTTATTTCACTAAAAGGATATACTGAAGGTACATCTATTTGAGTATGAATGACTCAATCTTATCATTTTAATGGCAGAATAATACTCCATTGTATAAAAGAACCAGATCTTCTATGAGAAAATAAAGATGTAAATGAGTTCTAGAATTGTATATTATATATTGTGAAATAGAAAATGCTCAAAGTAAAATAGGGTGAAGGGGGAAAAATAATGAGATTATGACAAAAAAGTAAGGAAACAAATTTTATGTATATGGAGGGGCGGTAGGGTGGGTAGGGCTATGGGAAAAAATGAGAATTAAATTGTGTCTTATACTGGTACAAATCCCCATTATGGAGTGCAATCATGATGCGTACAGGTAATGCACCAATAAAGATTAAAAAAGAAAGAAAGAAAGAAAAAGAACCAGATCTTCTTTACCCGGTCTCCTGTTGATGGACATTTTGGTTGTTTCCAAGATTTAGCAATCACAAACAGAGCTGCTATGAACGTGGATGCACATATTTTTTTGATATGAATCTTTTAATTCTTTTGTATATATACCCAACAGAGTAATCGCTAGGTGAAATGGCACCTCCCATCCTAGCTTTTTGAGGAATCTCCACACTGATTTTCACAGAGGTTGTATGAGTCTACACTCCCACCAACAATGGAGAAGGGTCCCGTCTCTGCGGCCTCCTGGCTAATTCTGAAGTAACAGTCATTCTTTGTTGAGTGAGACAAAAATCATAGTGTTGTTTTCATCTGCATCTCTTGAATGACTAGTGATGTTAAACATTTCTTCCTGTGTTTCTTAGCTGCTTTTATTTCTTTCTCTGAAAACTGTCTGTTCATTTCAGATGCCCATTTTTGAATTGGGTCTTTAAATTTGGGTGGGTTGATTTTTTGGTAAGCTCTTTATATATCTGGATAGTAGCTCTTTGTCTGAGAAACAGTTGGTAAAGATTCTTTCCCATATTATTGGTTGCCTTTTTGCTCTGCTGGTGGTTTCCTTTGCTGTGCAGAAGATTTTTAATAGGGTGAGATCCCATTTGTTGATTTCTTCTGACAATTCCTTTGCTATAGAGGATTTGTTCATGAACTCTTTCTCTAAACCAATATTTTCAAGAGTTTTACCTAACATGTTTTGCAGCAGGTTTAATGTTTCTGTTTTCTTATTTAGGTCTCTAATCCACTTTGATTTTAGTTTATTACACAGTGAAAGAGATAGGTCTAGCTTTAGCCTTTGGAAGGTTAAAGCCCAATTTTTTCCAGCATAGTTTGTTAAGGAGGCTATCTTTCCTCCATGAACGGTATTGTTTAGTAATAAAGGCCACATTTATCCACTTATTCAGTGACTGAAAATAACTTTGGCAAACATTTCTCTCATTTGTGAGCTCTTGATAGCTTTTCCTTTTTATGTCCCTGAATCTTATAATTGAACCAAAGAAAAAGTGTCATTCTGCTTCTTTAAATCCCTCACTTTGTGTCATTGGGAAGGTTCATTGTTCCATGAAAATGAAATAATGGCCAATGTCTCTGTCAATTAACAATCAAAATTGCAAACTTGATTTTTGGAGGTAAAGGTTTCTATTGCCCAATTTGAGACAAGTAAGCTGAACTACACAGGACAGTCTTCTCAAAACTACCTGGAGCAGAACTATTTTATGGGGGATGGTAACCTCTATGTGAGATGCCAAACTTACTTAAACTTCTCAGATAATGTCTTCTTCAATCACTGCACATGATACTGAAGGTGTTTACTTAAGAACCAAAAGTCCAAAATAATTACATGAAACTGACTTTGTAAACTCAGTGGTTATTTTGGTGGGGGAACCATGTCCATACTTGTTAAAGTCTTTGTGACATTAGTCTGGTGTTACCATCATACAAATAATATTGCTTCTACCATAGCATGTAATATACTTTTACATATTTTGATTGTGTTACATTTATTGTGATATTGGTTTATTTTGCCTGTTTTAAGTAATCTTGGCTATGTTAGTGAATTATTTTAGATTCATTCTGAATAAATAAGTTGGCAAATAACTTATCCAAATATCACACCAAATTATTCCTAGGAAAACAACCATGAAATGTCAAAGTTTACTCATGAAAACTTGGTTGCCACCGTAATGGATTTGTTTGCTGCTGGGACAGAGACAACAAGCACGACACTCAGATATGCTCTTTTGCTCCTGATGAAACACCCAGAGGTCACAGGTATGTCCACAAATGACAGGAAAGTGAATCTCAAGAAGATGTTAGAAAAATTCTGTTAGTGTCATTCACCTTGTATCTTGGCAAAATTTCACTTATGTTTTCTATGGACAGATCACTGCTGCTGGGACAAAACATAGCAGCAGTGCTCTGTCCATAGGTAATGATAGAATTAATATGCAATGATCTTGCACATGATACAGTGGTACCTGAGAGAAGTGAAGACAGCACGACAATGAGAAAAACCTGGTACCCAGTAGATTACATGTCAATGATTTTTGGCATGCATGGTCCATATCAATTAACAGAGTACTGTGTTTTTTTAAATGAAAAGTTCATGCATACTACATAAATTGGTAGAGAACTTTCCATATTCTGATAAGTTGATATCTGGGGATATTAAATAAAAGGAAACTATTCCGAGACAATTGTAAATACTGGAAGTATTTTAAAAACTAAGATTTATGTTATTGTTCCAGAAGTTTATTTCCATATATTTTGTTCAACAAAGCAGTAGTTGGTTGGGTGGGAGACAGTTCTGTGATGTTATCTTTTATGACCATTACTATTAGAGAAATTGATATTTGCGCCTGGTGTAGTAACACATACTCATATGCCCAGCACTGTGATAAGCTGAGGCAGGTGGTCCCGAGTTCAAGACTATTCTGGAGAACTTAGTGAAACCATGCTGTGTGAGGACGTGGCTTCAATCCCACATATCACACACACAAAGTAAATAAATAAAAACACCAAGAAAAAAGTTAGATTTAAAGTTTAATTTTTTGCAGCACATATGAAACACTTAAATTTTCATTCTGTTTCAGGATTCGCATGAAGTGGTGATGACATAAGTGTGGATGACAATTGGTCATTTTATGGTAGATGAAGAGAATAAACGACAAACAAATATTTAGGAAAACACTTGAGGCAGAGAGAGGAAAGTTAAAGAGGGTAATTGAGAAAATAGGATAGAGTTGTAATCTAAATGTGAGAGCAGGAAGGGCGATGAAGACAGAAAAGCAAGGTGTGGCCCAACCACCTCCCTGTGGATCCTTATTTGGAAATAATGAGTGTCAGTGAAGGTGGAGAATCAGGTTGAAAACGAGAGTCTCCTTCCTCTGCATGAATGAGGTGACCTCTTTTTACCCAGGGGAAAAGAGAGGCGCACTCCTGAGAGACACATCCTGGCAAGGTCTCAACTCGTGAACCTTGGACACTCACAGGGAAATTCTGAGGTACAGGGAAGGGAAGGTAGTTCTGATAAAGGTTTACTTCTTTCATTCATAGGTTCTGAGTTCTTTTCTCCTTCTTCCTTTCTGCAATTCAGCAGACAGAAATACAGTTCAGAGAAAGTGAGTAACTATGGAGTTCACGTATTCATGTTTTGCTATCTTGTAGAAATTTTTCCAAGTACCTAGTACATTAAAGGAAATAAAAGTGTCCACCCAAGACACAGAGTCATGGAATTTCAGAATTCTAGGATTCAGATGAAAATTGTGGAATCTTTCAGAGAGATATATTCGTTCAAATATAAAAGATTATGATCCGGGAGCCATATTTATGGTGGCACAGTGTGTAATAGCTAAATCTTGGAAACAGCTCAAAATCCCACTGACTAGTGATTAGATAAAGAAGATGTTGCCCAGTGTAGTAGGTCATGCCTGTTATCCCAGCACTCAGGAAGCAGAGGCAGGATTGTTGTGAGTTCGAGGCTCACTTGGGCTACACAGTGAGCTCAGGGCCAGCGTGAACTACAAAAGCGAGACCCTGTCTCAAAAAAGAAAATCAAAAAGATGTTTGGTTTTGTAAAAAATAAAGCGGAGTACTATTCATTCATAAAGGAAGACAAACCATGGACATTTATAGGTGAATGACTCTACCTTGAAGTCACATGCTTAAGTGAAGTAAATAAAACACAGATGTGTACATACCAAATTGTTTCTCAGTTGTGAGAAACTGCAAGTGTAAATGAGGACCAAAAGGTACAATAGATATCATGAAAGAGGAAGAAAATGCTCAGATGAGAAGGGGAACTAGAGAGAGGAGGTAGGGGAAAGGAAACAGGGCAATGAAAAAACAAAAAAGCAAAAGAGGAAACAAATATTATATAAATAGGGCAGAACAGAGGTATTGGCTGGAGGAGGAATGGAAAAAAATAAAAATCAAGATATGTAACATACAGGCGCAAACTCCCAATGATGAATGTGATCACAATGTATACCTAAGATTTATGAGTAAACTAAATGAAAAAAGTAACATAACGTCTCAAAATTAAAATAAAGATTATGATCAAAAGAACACCAGAAATATTAAGAATGCCTCTTGGGTCTGGGGATATAGTTCAGTGGTTCCGGCGCCTGTCTTGCAAGACCAAGGGCCCGGGTTCGATCCCCGGTAACCACATAACAATACTGGGCATGGAGACTCACCCCAGCGGCAATCAGTACCACATACCACAGTGCCGGGCGTGGTGGCTCACGCCTGTAATCCCAGCACTCGGGAGGCAGAGGCAGGAGGATTGCTGTGACGTGAGTTTGAGGCTGAGCTCAGGGCCAGACAGAACCACAAAGCGAGACCCTGTCTCAAAAAAAAAAAAAAAAAAAAAGAATGCCTCTTATATTATTGTCAGTAGAAAATGGTATATTTAGCTCTATACGTTTACAAAAGGTTCTATGCACTTTCCTCCCACATAGATCGATTCAAATGTCTAACGCCATTTCAGAGAAAGTCATACTCCAGCAACTCGCAGAGCTTACAGAAGAGGAGGAAAGTGTCAGACAGGT
>PVIR01042530.1:0-12224 GCA_004026965.1 Petromus typicus | reverse complement strand
TTGTTTCCTTACTTTTTTGTTACAATCTCAACATTGTCCCCTTTCACCCTATTTTACATTGAGCATTTTCTATTTCACAATATATAACATACAATGCTAGGACTCATTTACATCTTCATTTTCTCATACCAGAGAAAAGATGCGATATGTACCTATCTGTGACCTATTTATTTCACTTATGAGGATATCCTCAAGGTATAATAATTATGTTTCTTATACATTCAATATATGTGATCATTCTCTTTCAAATCATTATAGTACTAATATTTTAAATATTAGCCATTTATGTGTATCTCTATGTAACACAAAATTATCAAATGAGAATTAAGTAGTGTCTTATACTGGTACAAATCCCCATTATGGAGTGCAATCATGATGTGTATATTTAATGTACCAATAAAGATAATTAAAAAAAAATTATCACACAACTATGCTGTATGATATTTCATAATCCATTAAATTTATTCTCAATTAGGTATATTCAGTTTTCTGTCCTGTTTATTTGTTATTGTCTTCCAAATGAAGGATTTATTGTTAAATAGAAACTAAATCTGAATGTTTTCTTATATTTGATACATTTATTTATTTATTTATTTAATTCTAAGCACTACTTCTAAACACTGGATAATTTTTAAACAATGTATATTACATTACCCAAATAATAATCACATTATTTTTCATTTTATGCATGAGAAAACTAAGAATTATAGAAGTTAAATAACTTTCCTGTAGATGCATAATGAGTAATTTCTAATCTACAAATAATCTTATTCAAATCTCATGAACTCAAATATTATTTCAACATCTAATACAATAGCAATGGTGTTATTTATTACAAAACTTCATTCCAGAACCAATGGGAAAATAAGGACTACACATGTGTTTTTTGCAAAAATAAATTTTCTAGCTCAGTTGTCTTAATGAAAATAACACAAAATAATATGTACATACCTCATAGGTTCACTATTGGAATATTAAGGATTTACATGAGACTGAGGGATTGTTCACATTATGATAAAAACATCAGAATTTAATTTTACCTGCTTCCTTTCTACTGCTTCCTCATGTTGTTATGTCAATGTTATTTCTATATGTATGTCAATTTTTATATTGTATGTCAATGTTATTTTTATATAAAAGTCTCAAACAGCTGTTTGGCACAAGAACAAAAACCCTGGCAGAATCTATGTTCCTTCCTAAGCAGAAAGATGCCTCTAAAGTCATACTCTGAGCAAGTGGACAGGCATGTCAATATTATATAACTCCAATTTATAATATTAAATGGAAAAATTTCAGATTTGGTTTGTTTCAATAAATTTCCCTACTTCAACTTCAATAGTACTTATTTTTGTTTTTGGACTTTGGAAGGTAAAGTTTTGTTTTGTTTTGTTTTGTTTTTGAAACATGGTCTCAATTTGTAGATCACGCTGGCCTTGGGCTCAGCCTTAAACTCAGATCACAGCAATCCTCCTGCCTCTGCCTCCCAAGTGCTGGGATGAGGCATGAGCCACCACACCCGACACTGTGGCGTGTGGTACTGATTGCTGCTGAGTATGAGTCTCCATGCCATAACTGGGTGATTCTTAAAAGCAGTACTCACTGACATGCTGATTGCTGCTGGGCATGAGTCCAGTATTGTATGTGGTTACCGGAGAATCAAACCCGGGACCTTGCGCTTGCAAGACAGGCACCACAACCACTGAGCTAACTCCACAGCCCTGGAAAATAAAATTTCCTGTATTTGACATAAGACTTTGCATGACACTGCCTATATATGCTAGACTGTTAAAGGGTAAAGAAGGTGAAACTCCTTGGTACTTAAAATAATGACAAATTTCATGACATTTTGTCATAGAAGTATGAAGACATAAGCCATGGGGAATAAATGCATACTTAGAAGAAAGAAAAGAAAATAAAGATAATGGGGAAAACAAAAAATGATATAAGCAGCATAAAATTAGGAAAAATGAAAGTTGTCTGAGAAATGATTCATGAAAAGTATTGTAAAAAGTTGATTAGTATGTATGTGTCACATACAATGTTTAATTCCTTGTGAGAAGCTGGTACATGTAACTAATGTGTCTTGGCTCTTTTTAACTTCCGCTTTGCCTTCCCCTTCCAACTCCAAATTTCCTTCCCCTATTTAATACGTGTTTACAATATGTAATTTTTACATTCTTTGTATTGTTGATACATGTATATAACACATCCCATTTCCACTATGCTCACATAGTACTAAAAATGAATAAATTTTATAGAAACTTTAAAAAAAGCAGATAATGTAATAAAGCAGGTTTTTGTCCCCAGTTATGGGTTTAACTATCAAAACATCTGCTTAAATTTGGGATATTCCATAAATATAAATCATGTTTCTTGAAAAAATAAAATAATAAAAATGAACTACATGACATGAAAGTAACTTCTGATAGGATAGTTTGACACCCACAACCTCAATTTTGACTTCTCTTTCTGTAACATGCTGCATTAACAAATGAAAAATTGAATTCAGAGTTGATTTCCTAATAAAAATATACCTTGGCCATCAGGGAAGAAAAAAATTCAAATAGAATAAATAGAAATTCAATGGAAGAGAAAATATGATTAAACACTTGAATTGATGAATATTAAAATGTGCTCTATATTAAAAATGAAAATAAAGAATTTGTAACTTGAGTTCAATTTTTATAAAGCCAAGTATTCAAAGACTTGGCAGTTTGTAAGTACATATATGAGCAATATTGTGGGGACATGAGTGTGAACATAATTTATTAATATGGATTTAATTTAAGTTCTATATTTATATACTGCATTTTAACCTATGTGATATACTTGAATATATATAGGATTGCTTTCTTTCAATAACTGTTAAAAGTTCTTAAGGTTTCCACTAAAGATACATATATGAAACATTTCAATGTTTTCTGTATTAGGAACCTACAGACATATGCAAATAATGCTTAAGTTTCTATAGTAAGAGACTGGCTGAGAAAAATTATGATTACTCTACCAAATCAGTGATTTACAGTTCTAAGTAAATGAAATGAAATGATATTCAAAATTTGTGAGGGGAAAACACAATTTCAAAGAATTCCTACCATTATATAACTTAAAACAGGAAAAACATTTTGAATACAGGAGCTCTTGTCCATAACAATGATGGAAATCAATAACTACAGTATAAGTAGAGACTTCCTCTGAGGAAAGACTGAAAAACTAGAATACAAGGAGAATGTAAATTGTTCTGCCTTTTTAAAAACTTTCTAATAATTTCATATTTCTCTTTTTTTAAAATTTTGGGTTTATACTGTGTATTCAGATTAGTGAAATATTAGTGCAAGGGAATCTAGTGGAGTTTTTTGTTTTGTTTTGTTTTGTTTTGTTTTTGAGACAGGGTCTCACTTTTGTTAGTTCAGGCTGGCCCTGAGCTCAGCCTCAAACTCACATCGCAGCAATTCTCCTGCTTCTGCCTCCGGATCTCTGAGTTTACTGGCATGAGCCACCACACCCGGCACTGTGTTATGTGGTACTGATTGCTGCTGGGCGTGAGTCTCCACGCCCAGCATGATATGTGGCTACTGGGGAATTGAACCCGGGTCCTTGGGCTTTCAAGACATTTGCTGGAGTCACTGAGCTAAATCCCCAGCCCAAGGAAATGTAGTTTTTATATGTAATAAGGACATTACTTGTTAATAGAGACTGGTTCGCTTTAGCATTTTTTCACTACATGCTTGGAGCACACAAAGATCGCATTCATAGAGGGAAGTTGGTCCATGTACACAACAGGACTTAGTTCATCATGCTTCTCTTGGGTGTGGCTGCTGCCCCTGACTTTAAATGTCAGTGTGTTCAGTTTTTCCTGCATATCCAGGATCAGTCACTCCAACCAGCACTGGGACTCCTTGTTTGCCTGTTATTTCAGAGCAGTGTGGGAAATAGACCATCTGGGGAGCAGTATTACCACTGAGTCTTCAATCAGAATTATTTACCTGTGGAACTTAGGCATACAGGCCAGTAGAACTTATTATCAAAGAACAGGAAACAAAAGTTTGCTTTTGAGTTAGTACAAGTTTTCCTCAGTGTCGTTATCATCAAAGCCACTCCCAGGGCCTGATACCTGGATATATAATTCCAAACAGTGGGAGAAGCACCTCCATTCACTGGATCCTGACTGAAGCTCCAAAGCCCGGGGAGAACCTTTCCTTAGTCTTGAAATGCACTAATATTGGGCTAGTGTTCTTAATACTTCATAAGTTTTCAAATGACCAGTTCTCTGTGCTATCAGTGTAGCTGCTCAGAACGGTGACTCTCAGCCCTCTTCCAGTGGTGTAACTTCACACCACAGAATCCATGGCTAAACAGTTACACTAATTTTTATCACATAGGGAAACTAAAAGTTCATTATTAAAGGGATAGCAATCTCTGTTTCTAGTGAGGGGCCTCTTCCTGGCTTGTAGACAGCTGTGTCCTGTGTCTTCATATAACCTTTCCTTCATACATGATTACAAAGAGAAAAGGAGGGAGAGAGGAAGAGAGAGAGAGAGAGAGAGAGAGAGAGAGAACGCAAACCTGGTATCTCTCCTCAAGAAAACAAAAACATTAATCTTACTGGATCAAAGACACCAACACCATGATTGAAACTTCATTCAAATTTACTCCCTTTTAAAGTGTATTTCAAGATAGAATTCTAAATATTAGGACTTCACTTCAGAATTTCAAGGGAACATAAACATTTATTTAGTGGATACCAGTAAGAAACATGATTAAAAACCAGTGAATTCCACTAGGCTGGCTTATTGTTCTTCGTATACTGTGATGTGAGTTTATTAACTAGATTTACTATTGCTTAAAATGCTATCATAGGACATTAGGTCATGAGGGCCTTTGGCAGTCTCTGGAAGGTAGTTTTGGAAGAAGCATTCAATTCACAAAAGGTGAGTCTTTAAGTATTCTAATGAGATGTAAATAAGGTACTACCTTCCCTTCTTATGGACAGTCCAGTTATAATGACTGGATTCTCCAACTATAGAAATGATCCCTGAAAGTATAGCCTTTATGACTGGATTCTGTAACTGCTTGATCACCCTGGAAGTTGTACAATATTTCCAATACATTTAGAATATCCATATTTATTAATAAGGTATACTTTTTGCTCTAAGTTTCAGAAAAACAAGCAAATAATCTCTTGGAGCTCTTTTTAACTTCTTGAGCTATAGCATTCAATGTAGAATCTCTGCCAAATAAATTTGTATTAAAAATTCAACTTAATCCAATTTTTCACCACAATATTATTGCTCATCATATATTTCCTAGACATAAATTACAAAACAAAGTAATATTGGACTGCCACATACATTTTTAATGTGTCACTTTCTTATATCATCTTTCTAGACTGGCTAGTACTGTACTTGTATTTAATAACATGCCTATAAACAAAAGTGGATTTGAAGGCTGGTTCTTTTAAAATTTTAATTTATGTATTTATTATTTATTTATTTATTTATTTTTTGGAGACAGGGTCTCACTTTGCAGTTCAGGCTGGCCCTAAGCTCAGCCTCAAACTCAGATCACAGCAATTCTCCTGCCTCTGCCTCCTGAGTGCTGGAATTACAGGCATGAGCCACCACACCAGGCACGGTGGTATGTGGTATTGATTGCTGCTGGGTATGAGTCTCCATGCCCAATACTGTATTTGGTTATGATGATCAAACCCAGGGCTCTTGCACTTGCAAGACAGGTGCTGAAATCACTGAGCTAAACCCTGCCCTATTTATTTACTTTTGATACAAGGTCTTACTTTGTAGTTCAGGCCTACTACTTTGTAGTTCAAACTCACAGCAGATCTCCTACCTCTGCCTCCCTACTACTGGGATTACAGGTGTAAGCCACCCTTCTAGGCATTGTGTACGTAGTACAAATTGCTGGTGAGCATGAGTCACCATGCCTGGCATTATTGTATGTGGTTACTGGGGACTGAACTCAGGACCTTGCACTTGAAAGGCAGGCTCTGAAACCACTAAGATAAATCCCTGGCCCAGACAACTGGAAGTCAGCAACAATGAGAAAGCCAGGAAAAGTCATTTGTGTTTACTGTGACAATAGTAGGTAGTGTTACTCTCAGATAGGATGGAAATCGTTCTCTATTGCCAAAAATATTGATCAGAATTCAGCACGTCAGCATCTCCAGCTTAACCACAGTCTTTCCATATATCTCTATTTTGACAAGATTTTATTCCTTGCTAAACAATGCTATAATTTTAACATAGATTACTAACAATACTGATAATTTAACTTATCTTCTAATACGTACACATGTCATATGAGATTCTAGGTTAGGTTTAACACCATCAGCGTTATGAGTATAAGAGAGAAGGATTCCCTGTTAGGGAAATACAGATGCTTTCAGCTCCTTGACACCGTGTTGTGCTGGGAATTTGATACTCTGAGCTTACCCTCTACTTTCCTTCCTTTAGCAGTAACATCAAGAGTAACTAGTAAGTCTCTTGCAGCTTATTAGCTTACCAAAAATGTTCAAAGCTATCACAAATATCACTCCTCATATTTTTGTTCTTGAGAGCGGTTGATTAAACATATGTCATGAGTGTATATACATTTATAATTTTAGAAAGTCAATTACAGAAATCCCAGGGGCAATTTAGAAAGCTCTCCTTTATAACCGCACCCCTCTGGAACCATCCTGTGCAAACTTCTGCCAATCAGGGTTCAACAGAGAAACACAATCAGTAGGGTTTGTGTACAGCTATAGACAGGTTTATTAAAAAAAAAAATGAGCATCTGAAATGAACACTTTTCAGAGGAAGAAGTAAGAGCAGCCAAGAGTATATGAAGAAATTCTCAACATCATTGGTCATTTGAGAGATACAGATGAAGACAGCACTAAGATTTTATCTCTCTCTACAAAGAATGCCTGCTATTGTGAAAATAACGGAACTGCAGGGAGGAAGGAACCCTTTTCCACTGTTAGTGGAAATGTAGATTGGTGCAACCACTAGAGAGATTTGTGTGGAGATTCCTGAAAAAGCGAGGAATCAAGATCCCATTTAACCCTGGTATTTCCCTGCTAGGTACACACATAAAAGAATTAAAAACATCATATCACAGTGATATATGTGCACCCATGTTTGTAGCAGTTCAGATAAAATTGCTAAATCATGAAAACAGTTCAAATGCCAATCAACTGGATACTAAATAAAGAAGATGTGGATTTTTTTTTTTTTTTTTTTTAGGTTTTTTGAGACAGGGTCTCGCTTTTGTGGTTTAGGCTGGCCCTGCGCTCAGCCTCAAACTCACATCACAATCCTCCTGCCTCTGCCTCCCTGGGATTACAGGCGTGAGCCACCATGCCCGGCACTGTGGTATGTGGTACTGGTTGCTGCTGGGCGTGAGTCTCCACACCCAGTATTGTTATGTGGTTACCAGGGAATCGAACCCGGGCCCTTGCGCTTGCAAGACAGGCACCCAAACCACTGAGCTAACTCTCCGGCCCAAGAAGATGTGGATTTTTAAAAATATAAATGGAGTATTACTCTGCCATAAGGAATGGTACATTTGAGTCACATATTTAAATTGATAAAGCTTAAGGACATACTCATAAATCAAATAAATGAAATACAAACAGATGTGTAAATACTATATTCTCTAATATGACAGATTAAAGGTGTAAATGAGATACAGAATGTATGATATCTATTATGAAATCAGAAAAAATGTTTAAAGGGTAAAGTAAAAGGGGCATAGGGGAAAGTAAAAAAGCAAATAAAAAAATTGATGAAAAAAACAAAAAATGGAAACAAAGCTTATCTATGTGGGGTTGGGAGTTGGTAGAGGGAAAGGAAATGGGGAAAAATGAGAATCAAGGTTATCACACAGGTACAAATTTTTAATGCTGAATACAATGTTAATGTATGTCTGTAAAGTACCAATACACTCAATAAATAGAAAAGACATAAAAATTAAGCACCTGAGAAAAACAAACAAGGAAATTATAGATTATAGAGATTGGCAATTCAAACACTGTTAGGTCATGAAGTGTTAAACAATCAAGAAAGGTCGCAGAAGGCCAGGAAAGGCCATATACTGATATAATTTCTTAGTTCAGAGAAGTCAATATTTTTCATTTTTGTTATTTTTTTCAGGACTCAGCTGATTAGATGAAGTAACTCACATTAAGTCAAATAATTTGCTATATACAAAATGCAGAGATTTAAGTAATAATCTTGTTCAATAATATCCATCTCATGGTTTCCAGAAAAATGGTTCATCAAATAAGTAGGCATCATGGTCTAGAAAAGTTTATTTAAAAAATAACTATTATACCACGTATTAAATTAAAATCACATATTATTTGTGTATGTCAATTATCTATTTATTTCAGTAAATTGTAATAATCTCTAGAATTTTAAAAGAAAGAAATATATTTAGTGTTTTATTTGAATTGTTTAATATTTCCTTTTTTATTCTTTAGTGTATAAGATAGTGAAATGAAACACTATTTTCTCTCTTTTATATAAATAATTTATCATTCATGTTTTATGTGATGAGAAAAATTTTTCCAACTTTGCTTTGAAAAACAGTATCGTATATATATGTGATATATGTGAGATATGTGATATATATATTATATATATATATATATATATATATATATATATATATATATATATGGTTTTTTTTTGCCTTAAGTCGTATGGTTAAGATAGGCACAGGTGAATGTCATGGGGAGGCAAGGAGGGAGGCAAGCTGAAGAAATGTCTGTTGTCTTGAATTTAATACTTTTATTGAGGAAGCTGAGAAGGGAAATGTAACATGGATCCTCTTAAAGATTTTACTTGGATTAAACATGATGTCCTTCCAATATTCTGTCAGTGAAAAATATTCACATTGATGATTCCAGATGAACTGGAATATGTATACACGAAGATGTACACACGAAGATGTACACTCTCTTTCTGTACCTGAGGACACTGTTAAGTGACATAGTAAAGGGCCAGGAGGTGCCTAGGATACTAAGTTCAATGGGGAGCATAAAGCTGTGTGGAATAAACCAGGCCAATGTAGTGTCATGAAGAAATGCATTTTAGCCAGAAACATAACATCTTGGTAAACAGGAAACTTGTTAAATCTTACAATCCATTTGTTAAAACTTACAATTTCTTTGTTGAAAAATAATAATCTATTTCACACTGACTGCTGGTGAAAGCACAGCTTTAACATAAAACAAAATAAGTGAAGTTGAGTTCTCAAACTTTTCCTAAAGTCATGAAAAGATAAAACATTTATCATTATCAATGATGATTCTGTTGAGTGAATTATTCCATGCTCTTTATATCCAATAGAGATATTATCACATAATGGTAATAAGACTGTATGTTGAAAACTGAGCACTAAAAACTAGCTGGGTTTAGCAAACTTCAGGATTCAGTTTCAAGAACATAAGAGCCATTGAATCACACCTTTCACATAGCACAGAAAAATATAAATTGTCATTTTATTTAAATCATAAGAATTTCTTCCATAATGAAAAAAGAATACAGATACAATATATTTAAAATTGATTTTTTCTTTTAAAAAGTATAAAAAATACATCATAGAACCTCAGTTAACTTTATTCTGAAGGACTTTGGAAGCAATTATGCACTTAATTTAGAAGGATGTGTTTCTCATAAGGATCAGATGCGGGAGTGATGGATTTTTATATTCACAGATTTAACTTTAGGTAATAGATAATTTGTCCTAATCAGAATCTACAGGAGTTATTTTTAAACACATCCCTATCATTCATCTCATCAGTTTCTCTCCAGTAGTCATTTTATATGTTTGTTCCTGTCATGTACATTGATTAAGAGACAAAAACATCAGTTGTGAATGTGTCTTTGAGATTATCTTGAGAAAGGTAAATTTTAGAACATGTGCTGATGAGCCTGTTTTCATAAGCAGTGGTTTTCTGAAGCTAACATCAAGACATTTTAATATGGAATCAAAACAAGAATTTTATATGATAACATATGCTGCATGCATTTAAATCTGCTAACTTGTATAGAAGCTGCAACTTGAATTATATCTTTCTAGCAGTGGTAATATGTGGTGTGTCCTATTCAGTCAGAAAGAGCAAATGTTGAGAAATTTGAGATACTGAAAAAGAAAAATCCAAACCAGCATATGTTTTAGAATTTGGTATTGGAAATGACCAAAAAAAAAAAAAAGGAAAATTTTAATTTATCTGATCTGGCATTTGTACAAAGTTTAGATTATCACAGGAGATTAAGAACTCTATCTGGAAGCCAGGTATTTATCTCAGTGGTTCTGGTGACTTTCTTAAAAGTGCAAGAGCCCAGGTGTTACCCCCAGTAACCACATACAACCATACTGGGCATGGAGATTCACACCCACTAGTAATCAGAACCACATACTACAGTGCCAGGCATGATGTTTTATGCCTGTAATTCCAGCACTTGGGAGGCAGAAGCAGGATGACTGCTGTGAGTTTAAGACTAAGCTCTGGGCCACCCTACTACAAAAGTGAGACCCTGTCTCAAAAAAAAAAAAAAAAAAGAAAAGAAAAGAAAAAGAAAAAAGAATTGCTTCTGCAGGAGTTTTCCAATACTTTCCTGCCCAGTCCATGGAGAATTGCTTTAAAATATGCCAAACAATCAGCTGTGTAGTTGCACAAGGCTTTATCCCCTGAGTTTGAGTCTACTCCAGACTACATGTGAGTTCAAAGCCAGGCTGAACTACATAAGGAGATGTAGACTTTAAAAGAAAAAAAGTACTTACTTAATTTATTCCTCTAGAAAATCATTCAAAGCAGAAACAAACATATCCTATAAGGTAAGTCAATGCTCTCATTTATGGCAAGAATGGGTTTGGAAAATAAAATATTAAATAAGTAAATTCCGCTAGGGAATATCCTGTATTTACTACAAAGAAGTGCTATTTTACACATTGAGACACTTCTTGCTATTTGCATCTGGTAGTTACTATCATGGTGCTTAAGTAGGCTTAGGAAATTGAAAAATTCAGCACAACACTGATCATTCATGTTTCTGTTTAAAGTGTTGTGATATTTCTACCAAGGAAACCATGAGTCAATTTGATTGGCTGCAAGTCAATGTACAAAGTTATATTAATGACTTAGCCTTCGTGTTGTCCTTTGGCAAGAATGATAGGACAAGAGGAAATATAGAAAACAAAATGAGTGTGTTGATCAGCTTTCTATTACTGAGATGATACTCAAACACTGGTAATATGAAGAAGGTGAGCTTTGTTTTGGTTGACAGTTGAGTGGTTTCAGTCTGTGGTCCCCTGATTCCAAAGCAGCATTATGAAAGGGGTATATGATTGTGGAAATCTGCTCCACTTTTGGCAACCATGAAGGAGCACAGAGGGAAGAGCCAGAGAAGAAGAAACAAGGTACAATCCCTAAAGTTATTTCCCCATGACCTTTTTCCTCCCATAGGTCTTGCATAATCCATTGGTGAGACATAGCCCTTATAATTCAGTCACCTTTCCCAAAGTCTCCCAAAAAAACTAAATTTTCAGTCGATTGACCAGTAGTATGGACATTCAAAAACCCAACTCTAGGCCTTTAAAAACTTGAATTGTTTATGCCCATTGGCCTTTGACAGTGTTATATTTTAAACAAAGAGTTAGAAAAGAAAACATAAGATCTACATGCCTGAAAATTTTTAAGTAGTAGGAATTTTTGTTAGAATTTTTCATAACAGATCTCTACTTTTGCTACTGTTTACTTCAGTGATGTCCTGGCTTAGTCACTGCCCACCATCATTCCACTTTCTGCCCACTGTGTGTTTGATGAGTTTAGATATCTCTTAAAAATGACTAATTAGGCCTTGTTGGTAATTATGCCCTCTTTGGAAAGAACTTAATAACTTATAACTTAACACTCCCTGTGAAATACTTTTCTTCTGTTTTCCCATTTGTCAAAAGAGAGCATATGAGAACAAGTCTTCTAAAGCAAGTCACAGTAAAACTGTGAGTTACAAGAAGTAGATGTAATAAGGTACATTCATTAATATTTTAATATTGTACTGCATGTATCCAACCCATTACTTTATTTTTATTTTTTATAATAGTTTTTGAGGATCACTGCAAATATGTACCAAAGACAGGGCAGTTTCAAAACAGAAGTATTTTTTTCACATTTTTGGATGGCAGGAAATCAAAGTTCAATTTGGTATTATCATTTT
>PVIR01042529.1:0-12189 GCA_004026965.1 Petromus typicus | reverse complement strand
ATCCCAGCACTCGGGAGGCAGAGGCAGGAGGATTGTGATGTGAGTTTGAGGCTGAGCTCAGGGCCAGCCTGAACCACAAAGCGAGACCCTGTCTCCAAAAACCTAAAAAAAAAAAAAAAAAAAATGCCACCACCGTCCATTATTTACAGGTTTGACATTAGTGTATCATCTCTAATCAAGCCCCTTAAAGTGAAATGTTTTCTCTGAATGTTAAAGATGCTTAAAATTTGTAACAAACCCATGAAGTACACAGGGCATAGACTTCCTGGGCGCTGTTGCTCTTTCTGAGCGCTCATCTTACGATGGAGAGAGAGAGCGGCACGCCTCTCCTCGCGACGTTCACGCGTGACAGGCAGCCACGAGTTAGGGACAGACTCCCAGCGACAGGAAAGGCAGCCACGGTCCCTCACTTACAGCTAAGTGCAGTGGACTCTTGGTAGCACCGGAATCGGACTCTTCAAACCCAGTGTTGGTTCTTTCCAAAAGCTGTAGGGAAAAAGAAAGCAGCAGTTGTTAAATCTCATTTCACAAAAGAAACTGTACTCTCTCAATACTAATGTTGGCATTAAATGAGAATGCAGGCTTCAAGAACAATAAATTATGTGGCTTCGGCCAGGGGCGTAGCTCCGTGGCACCATGCCTGCCAGGCAAGTGCAAGGTCCTGAGTTTGATCCCTGCTACAACAACAACAACAAAACCAGTTCAGGTTATCGGCAACATAAGAAATAAACTTTATCTAAAACAAATATGCTAAAATACTTAAACTTCTAGGTTATCTTAGAATTTGCTATTCCAAAAAACAAACAAAAACTTTCATACTTGCAAAAACACACAGGTTTACCAATCTAGAAAAGCAGGCTGACTCCGAGTCTGCCCAGTGAGTTGGCAGAGGAGTACCGACATCGCTGCACTGCCTCACACACTCCTGGAGACCTTGCGGGGAGGGAAGTGGGCTCCTCTCACGAAGCCCAGATTGAGAGAAAGAGATCACAGCCCACAAGGACAACATCTGAAGGTGTATGTGCTACACAGAAAATAGAGTGAAAGAAAATGCAGCGCAGATGGGGCTGCTCTGGAGCATGGAGGAGCGAGGCCCCCAGGGGTGATGTTTAAAGTGAGTGCTGAAAGCCCGACGTGGTACACACGCCTATAATCCTGGCACTGAGGAGGCTGAGGCAGGAGGAGGCTGAGGCAGGAGGATTGCCGAGAGTTTGAGACCAGCCTGTGCTGTAGAGTGAGTTCAAGACTGGCCTAAACCACATACTCAGTCCCTGTCTCAAAACAAACACACAAGTGAGTGCCAAGTGAGAATAAGAAATGGATAGAGGTGTGCGAGGAGAAGGTTGGGGCGGGGGGAGGCTTCAGCGGAGATGGGCAGGTGAGCTCAGGGCCTGGGAAGTCAGCATCACAGGACGTGGCGTCGGTGACAGTGCCAGGGAAGAGTGTTCTCGTGAGCCACAGGAGAACAAGCTCCTAAAACCTTTCTTGGCCATTTGTGTCTAACTTTGACCTCAGGAATTCATTCCCAATAAAGAATCAGACGACGCATGAAGGGGCATGGACGAAGATCTCTTCTCCACGGCTGCCGGAGGAGCAGTTCCACGCACTCAGACACTGCACAGAGCACTGCAGAGTCCAGAGTGAGCTAAGTGTTCCCAGGGTCTGCTTTCGCGGGGGTGGGCATACAATGAAAGAAGAGCCTTCCGGGCCCTGGGGGGCAGCAGCGCACGAAGAGGGGGTGCGCCTGGGACGCTGAGGAGCTGCAGGAGGACAAGCCCGGCTGGCACAGCAGGGAGCCTGGGCAGCGGCCACCAGTGGTGGCTGGGGCGTCAGGGAGCACCTGGCAGGCCGTGGGGTCAGGAGGCTGATTTTTTTCCTGAACAAGACAGAAATCTACTGGGCTGCACTGACACGGTGACATGCACGGGGGGAGACCTCAGAATGCAGACTCTACAGTACTTACCGCCATCACCTAAAGTGGGATTACAGATGGGTTTTTCTTCTTTATATTTTCTGATTTTTTTTGGTAGAGAATATGCATTGCTTTTATCATCAGATAAACACCAACGCTGGTTCTATTTACAAAAAATGCTCTTAACTTTCCATTGTATCTGCCATAATGATGCCATAGGTATGCATAGAAATAAGTACAAAAATCCTTTCCCATCAACTTTGTGGGACAAATATTCTGATTTTAGGATCCCTTGGTAGGGCTAATAACAATGTAAGAATCGGGGCCGGGGAGTTAGCTCAGTGGTTCCGGTGCCTGTCTTGCAAGCACAAGGACCGGGTTCGATCCCCGGTAACCACATAACAATACTGGGTGTGGAGACTCACGCCCAGCAGCAACCAGTACCACATACCACAGTGCCGGGAGTGGTGGCTCACGCCTGTCATCCCAGCACTCGGGAGGCAGAGGCAGGAGGGTTGCTGTGATGTGAGTTGGAGGCTGAGCTCAGGGCCAGCCTGAACCACAAAGCGAGACCCTGTCTCAAAAAAACCTTAAAAAAAACAATGTAAGAATCAGACCAGGAATTTAGTTCAGTGGTTCTGGCACCTGCCTTGCAACCACAAGGCCCTGAGTTTGATCCCCAGTAACCAGAAACAACAATGCCAGGTGTGGTGGCTCACTCTCACCACCAGTCAGTACCACACACCACAGTGCCAGGCGTGGTGGCTCTCGTCTGTAATCCCAGCACTCGGGAGGCAGAGTCAGGAGGATTGCTGTGAATTTGAGACTTAGCTGGGCTACATGGTCAGTTCAGGATTAGCTTGAATTACAGAGCAAGATCCTGTCTCAAACAAATAAAAACAAAAATTAATAGATCCAAGCATCTGTATGCAGATGGCCTCTTTTTTTTTTAAAGTTTTTTAGTTTTTTTGAGACATGTTCTCACTTTGTGGTTCAGACTGGTCCTGAACTCAGCCTTGAACTCAGTAATCCTCCTGCCTCTGCCTCCCGAGTGCTGGGATTACAGGCATGAAACACCACGCCCGGCACTATGGTAAGTGGTACTGATGCTGGTGAGCATGAGTCACCTTGCTCGGCTTTTTTTGTTGTATGTGGTTACTGGAGATTGAACCTGGGTCCTTGCACGTGCAAGGCAGGCTCCAGAACCACTGAGCTAAATCCCCAGCCCAATAAAAGAGATTTAATTTTAATTTCAAAGTAACTAACTTTAAAACCCATCTCTCTACATAGTCAAAAGGAAAGGAGCCTTTGGGGCTCGATATGGTAGGCGGACATCTGCCTCTGCCTCGCTTGACACCATCTTCAGGACTGCTGGAGCCGACACGCATCCCACCCCGCGTCCTGTCCCACCCCGCGTCCTGTCCCAGTGAGCAGCTCACAAAGGAGCTCAGAATCATTTCCCTCGAGGCCTCTAACAGGCAGATGGACAGGGCCAAGAGGACGCATTCTGTGTACAGCCACGGAATCGGACATTAACCGCCACATTTATGCGCACAGCTGGATCATTCTTCCACCACGTGATACTTCATTTCACTGAGCAGCACATATGTGTCGAGTGTCTTCTACGTGCCGACCCTGGGTCTGGTGCCAGAACTCAGTGCTGTGCTGAGCTGTCGTCACTGATCTGCCCAGCTCAGTCTAGCGGGGGACGAATGAAGTTAATGGGCCACAGGGCAGCGATGCAAGAGCCAGGATGGAGAAACACAGGCGCCGCCCGACACGGGATCAGGGTCTGAGAGGACACCTGTGTGACCAGCACCCAGCCTGATCCCGGGTGACAGGGACTGGCCAGGCAGGGCAGGGCACGCCCAAGCTCCATGAGGATGAGGAGGGCCCGAGGAGCACTGGACTGGGGACGGGAGCTGAGCGTGATGCAGGACGGCGCAGCGTGGCCACAGGATGGCTGTCTAGGCCAGGACAGTGCCGGGGCTGTGAACCGGGCACGCATCAGGATAGTCGCCCAAGCGCTGAATGACAGGAAGCAGGAAAGAGGCACAATCGTGCTCAGACTGATCGTGACTTTCACAGACATTCTCCCTGCTGCTCTGGGACAGTGCTGAGTAGGAACTGCAGCCTAGAAGCAGGAGAACCTACTAGGCAGCTTCAGCCGTGAGTCGGGGATCCTGGTTCCCAGCTGGAAGGAAGCAAAGGAAACAGGTGGGGAATTCCAATGTCACTGACCTCTTTGTTAACTCCTTCAGGAATTATGTATGAGCGTCATTACACTTCAAATATGGTTTCCACTTGCGCAGGATGAACTGCGCAGAGTTCATCGCCCAGACGCTGGAGGACGGGGGAAGATGACGTCCCATCTTCCAGCGCTAAAACAGTGTGGAGAACAGAACCGGAGCAAGCAGGATCGGGGAAAGGCGCACAAAGCTGCGGCTGCACAGGCTCCTGGGATATTCAAGGGGAGATGTCTACTGGACACAGGAGGTGAGGTGTGAGGCTCCGAGGAGAGATCTGGGCCGATGTCACGGGCTCGGAGTCATCAGCGATGGACAACGCGCGAGGCTCCTGCTGTGAGTGAGATTACCCAGGGGAGCAG
Source organism: Petromus typicus (assembly GCA_004026965.1). Lineage (NCBI taxonomy): Eukaryota > Metazoa > Chordata > Mammalia > Rodentia > Petromuridae > Petromus > Petromus typicus. Next base: position 7,669 of record PVIR01042529.1, on the reverse strand, counting down.
TGGTAGGAAGAGAACCTACTAGATACTTTCCCTTGCAAACTCCTCCAGGAGGCACAAGGCTGAGTCGGAGCCCTATACCAGGGATCACTGCACAGATGCCTAATGCTGTGTGGGGGCCACCGTGTGACCAGAAGTGGCCTGGCTCCTTTGGAAGCCTGAGACAGCAGCAAACACACCAAAGACACAGCATCACAAATAGCACTAAGTTGTGCACGCAGAGGTTGTGGTTATAAATCAGGGAATGCAATTTTATATCTCGAATATAAAACAAGCTCACTTTCCCTTAAGTATATTTCCAATTAATATATCTTCCAGGCTGTCATCAACATTTACAGTTTGCAAATTCACGCCAAACTACTCGTAAATCCGCTGGTATAAACCCGCCTGTGTGTCCTCCATATGCCAGCCAGACTTCCGTGAGTGCGACGGTCTGCACTTGTGGGTCCCCTGCCTGGAAGTCCACCGGGCGGAGCGGCGCCCAGGAAACCTCCGTCTGGACTACAGGGCGCTGTTCTCCATCGAGCCCCAGCCCTACCTGCTTCTGTTTCTTTTCTCGGACCAGTCATTTGTGGAGCTCCTATGTCGACAGTTGCCCCGCTTGAGCTCACTTACTCCTACCATGAGTGTGCCAAGATTCTCTATGAGTGAAACACGCCTCTGCCTGCACACGCACACACCCATACACACACACACACACACACACACAGATGATACAGGTTGAAAGCTACTTCTGGCTGCTACTTACAGTGAAGGCGGCTGCCTGAAGCGCTACGCAGAGGCGGGAGACTGGGAAGCTGGCTCTGCACCTCGTGTCTGTGGCTTGTGTCACAGGAAGCGAGGGTGGGGGCTGGGTGCGCAGCGGACTTGTTTTTGAGACAGGATCTTACTATATTGCTCAGGCTGGTCTTGCACTCCTGGCTCAAGCAATCCTACTGCCTCAGCCTCCAAGAGCTGGAACTGCAGGCACATGCCACAGGCCTGGGTCTTGATAGGTCCCTTTTACTCTGAGATTATTATTGTGTTTGAGGCTACGGCAACTTTGAAGACGTTTCCTGAATGCGGTGGCATTTCCACAGGACTAATGAGATTACATAAATAGTGCCTCGTGTCTTGGATGCGAAGGCAGCAAATGTCACAGAAAGCTAATTTAAGCTTCTTTTACAGAGTGAATCTGTGATAACAGAATCGGAATAAACATGAACTGGGTGGTAAGCTTGCTGGCTGCTGGATTAACAAAACACAAATCTTATCAAAATTTGTGACGGACACATAAATATTACACTTGGCTGGGAACTCAAGCTTTATAAACAGTATAAATTATGATGGGCTATTTGGAAACAGCGGAGGGAAAAATTCAAGGGTCCCAAAAGATCTCAAACTGGCCTAAACCAGTTTTTAAATGTGCTACTTAAAAAAACAGAAAGCAAAGGTGGCTCAGGATGTGAGAACACGCGCCAGCCCCGCGGCTGTGAGGCAGCCGGCGGCGCGGTCAGCACGTCTGCACAGCGAGGGTCCACAGGGCGGCCAAGAGCAGCCGGAAGCCAGCGGCGTGAAGCAGGAGCGCGGCCGGGCGCTGGGAATGGCGCCTCGGTCCCCCGCAGGGAGGCCCGGCAGGACACGTGCGAGCCTCGCGTCTGCGCGGGGTTGAAAGCAGAAGGGGGCCCCCGGACCCCGGCGCCTCTGCTGGATTCCATTCACATTCCGCTCTGTGTGGACGGAAATGCTGCGCTGGCAGCTGGACACTCCCCAGCCAACCGTGTGGCACATGGGTCAGCCCAGGCAGGCAGGCTGCAAGGACCCACCAGGCTGGGTCAGCGCCTGCCCGGAGGGTCTAGGGCTCTGGCTGAGCTCCCGGGACCCCCAGACCTCTCAGGATCTGAACCGAAAGGATATGCTGGCCCAGTGGACCCCAGCGGACTGCAGGCGTTCCTGACCATTCACAGAGCCCAGATGCGAGCGAACCAGCTTCACCCAAGAAGCTTGTCCCCCAGAGTGGCAACTGTCGCCTCCCCTTCGCCCATAGGAAAGAGGCTGAGTGGCTTGAAACTGATTGACAGCAATTACCAGGAGCCCAGCAGCGCTCCCCCCAACCCCGTAAGTTAGGAGCATTAGTGTTCTGTACTTGTGTGAGTCAAGGTCTAAGCAACTTGGAGAGGTGAGAGCACGAACTGAGGAGGAGCGAGTAGAAGCCAAGCTAGGTCACCTTTCCCTCCCTCCTGGGAGTCGATTCTGATGGCTGCTTCTGTCCTCCCTCCAGCGTGTGCTCAGTTTATGGTTCCCTTGCCAGTTACAAGCCAGGTGAGCACGCAGTAATGTGTAGGGAAAAGCTAATGGACCCGCTGTGAAGATGAAGCCAAATACAAGTGCAGAATATACTGCATTTAAAACCAGCTCAAGGAGCCTGAAAACGCTCGTGAAGGAACCTGTTCAGAGATTTCCCTTGAAGAGTGTCGAGGAGTGAGTAAAAATGACCCGAGCTGTAGAACAATTGCTCACTATAGTTCTCGAAGAACTGATTATTAATGCACTAAAAATATACACATTCTTCATATCAAGAAAAGATTGTCCAAAAAATCAACGTACAAAATTATACATTCAATGTTACTTTATAGAAGAAAAAATTATGTGGAAAGACGACTTGGAAGGGTCTATGATCATGGTTTTGGGGTGACTGGGGCTGGGCGTGTTTTCTTTTCTTGTGTTCACTTTCCCATGCACTCTGGCTGATTCTCCAGTCCCCCTGAGCTGTCAGATCCAGTCATGATTTCAGGGATGATATTTCCATGACTAACATTCTGGCCAATATGACTGTTTGTTGGGTGCATTTCTTCAACAATAAATTTCAAATACGTATCCCATGCAGCAGGCATTCAATAAATATCAGAAGGTTACACTTAAACTTCCGTAAGTGAAGGAGAAGGCACCAGTGGAATTAATTACAGAATGATGACAACTCAGCTGGTTGGCATCAATTACTCCACACGTGGTGATCATCTCATATTTTGGGTGGACATTTCCTTTTTGGAAACAACCTGATTGATGTAGTCATTGTTACATGTAAAAACTGGGGGCATAAGGAGGAGGAGTTTAAGCAGACAGGATGTCAAGGGCAGTAGTAACTTCCTGTTTTACACCATGACAGTGGTCACAGTCCCCAAGAATGACAACACAAGGCAGGAGCCCACAGTGAACGGTGGTCCTAGTGACAACGAGTCTCTGCAAGCTCAACCCCCAAAACTCACATGCCCCTCTGGAGGAGCGTTGCTAATGGCGGAGGGTGTGCACGGGGTGGAGTACCCGGAAAATACTTGTGCCCGTAAGTTTTGCAGTGAACCTAAAACTACTCTTTTATGTTTCATAAAAGAGCAACCAACCAACCAACCGGTCAATAAAACACATAAACAAATCTGACCTTTCTCAAAACATGACCTCATATGCTAAAAAGTGCTCTAGGCTAAGTGCGCTTTTCTGAGTCACACTTGACTTCACCAAGAGTAGGCTGTGGTATCACAAGTTATCATGAGATGAACCTCTGGTCTCCTAAACTTCAGAGACCATAAAGAAGTAAAAAAGACTACCATCAAATTAAATTTTGATGTAGTTGATGGACCAGTGGCATAAAGGGGATAAGGTGCCACTAAAAGAAGAATTCCAAAAATGTTGTCTGGTTGTAAACATTCCAATCAATACAAGGCAACCAGTTACGTTTTTGAAATAACAAGAAAGAATCATTTTTTCCTTCTTTTCATAAGTGCTCCATGTGAGCAAAGTATTAAGATGAATTAATAAGTCACTATCACTAGGAACAAAGCATCGTGGTTACTAAAAACACAAGGAATGGGCCAGCAACAGAGGATGTTCCGCTAACATGAAAGAATTGCATCGAATCGGGGCAGAAGTCATCTCCAGTGTGGAAAGAAACAATATTCGTGTTCCCTTGTTATCTTGGAGGCTCCACAATAGCTACATACTTTAGCATGAGAATCTCAAATTCAATTTTTCCCAAGCACAATAAAAACATACAGTTAATATATCTGGGTTAAACTGAATCAGAAAGCATCATTCACCTTAATAAAGAAATATTCTTTTTTGGTGCACAAGTTTCCTACCACTAAACATGGCCACCACCCTTCCTGTGGATAATGAGCTGAGACAGGCAAGAAATGTTTACATATTGGAAAAAGTATAGAAAAGAGAGAGCACAGAAAGTTCCATAAATACAAGCTTCAGGAACAAAACGAACACTATGGTACTGGTACCAGCAAAGTACTTCTTGGGGTGCCCTTGACACATCTACATAGAACACAGCTTTGTGAGGGCTGTGAGAGCAATTCAGTACAACAAAGTCGCCTGACTCCAGTCAGGGAATTGATCTAAATGGCATCTCCTTAGCGCCGGGACTCTGCAAGTACAGTCTGAAAGTAAATGTAACCCTCTGACACCAGTGCTAACTCGACGTCCTGGTGTCACCCACCAAGTGTTAAGAAAAATGATGTCAAACTTATAAGCAAGGCAGTAAGGATAACTCCACATCTTCAGAATGCATCGCTTCATAGGCTCACTCCAGAACTAATTTTATCTTACAGTATGATAGTGTTTGTTTGTTTGTTTTGTGGTGCTGGGGATCAAATATCAAGGCCTGGGGCTTGCCTGCAGGTTCAAAGCCACTAAGCTACATGCCTGACCCAGGAGGCTTGTTTTGGTTTTGGTTTTGTAAAGTTACCTGTTAACTTGTAGATTTGTTTCCAGCAAAGATATATTATTTCTGTCCAGTAGAGAAGAAAACTTAAGAAGTTAAAATTGATTGCCTTTTCATTTATTAGCTAGTTTTGTATGTAAACTAGCAATTTTTATCCCAGGATCTCTGTGTTAAATGCCCACAGATCTCACTGCAAAAGAAAGTGAAACACACAGGAAAAGAGCTTACCACTGGCAAGAGAAAGTCAGGGTGTGCTACCGACAGCTGCACAAGATAATCCAAAGAGCCCTTCCTCTCAAAGCTCCTATCAGTTGATTTCACTAAATCACGTCCTCACTTATGCAAGACTGACTAGTGTGCCTTAGCTATTTAAGAGCCCAGAAAAGAGGCAGTAAAAGAAAAATATGTCTTAAGGTTTTAAGAAGATAAAACACATATAAAAATCATAACATGTCGCATAGTGCTTCAGTGTAGTAAATGATGCTCCACATCCAGCTTCTTCGTGTGTCTGCTGAAAAGCTTGTTCGTCGGAGGCTCTTTCCGCTGCAGGCCCATGTCAGGGCACAGCCCCGCCTGCCAGTCACACTGCTCCTTAATGAAGAGCACAGAGGACCAGCTTGGGAAGCTTCGTTTTGGACTCACTTTCTCAGAGGTGGTAAAGCAGCCCCCACACCAATGTGACTCTCGCTACTTCGTCCCCTGGCCATCTCCCCCCTTCCTTCTGGAACAGTTAAGGTTCTTGGGGAAAAAGGAAGACCTTTGTTCATAAGACCCCTCAGTTTTCCAGTTTCATCCTCCTTCACACCTCCACTACCAACATAAATACACAAAAAAAGAAAGCTCCAACCCCGCCCCGAGTCCTTCCCAGACTCCACAGCATATGCGTGATAACTGCCAGTCTCTGGGGGCAGATAACACCACCAATCTAGAAATCCTGTGGATAAAACATGCATTTTCATGAGTTTTAAAATCAAATCTCAGCTAGGAACTTTTCAGGCATCCGGCAATCCTGAAAGCAAGCTGTGTTTTGCTAATGTTAAGTGTGAAGCACGGGAGATACAAGAGACGGAGAAAGGGAGGGGGCTGGAGGGAGGGGAGTGGGAGCAAAAGAATCGAAGGGAAAAATGATTAAAATAGAGCTTTTGCAAATGGGGAGGGGACCAAAAGTTGGAAGAAACAGGGAGGGAAGGGGAAGGGGCTGACAAAAATACACAAAAAGGCATTAAGATGTGTTAGGTACACAGACCAGCTCCCGGTGATGACTGTAGTCACTGCGCACTGCAGACGTGCACTGACCGAGGAAGGGCCCCGCGTGGGGCGTGTGCAGCCAGCAGCACCTGTGATGCCAAAGGGCCCTGAGCGTGAGTCTGACCAAGGAGCAGACAGCCCCCCACCCCCAGTGCTGCCCCAGCTCGGGAGGCCAGGGCTTCCTTCCTCATCTGTTGTCTGTCTTTTGTATCTGGCTGTTAATTAGCTCTTTGAACAGAAGGTGTGGGAGGGGATTTTTAATTTAGCAAAGTATATCAAAAATTTCCTCGGGATTTTCAGGCTGACCAGTCTCACTGCACTTGCTGAGAGGACCGGTAAGTGGTTTAAGAACAGAGGCTGAGACCATGGGTTAAAATTAAAATTTGCCATATCCATGTTCTCACTCTATTAGTAGAAGAAAACCTAAAATGCAGGCTATCATTAAGGACGGCCCTTGAATAGCAATCTACACTCTGGTAAATTTGTGTTCTTGTTACACATTAACATCAAGATTCTACCATGGTTATGACAGGCTCATTCAAAAGGTTATTTTTGTTAGGTTGGTTCATTATTTTTCTTAGTTTTTTTCAGAGAGGGTCTCACTTTGTAGTTCAGGCTGGTCCTAAACCCCCTAGGTGGCCGAGGCGAGCCTCGAACTCACAGCAATCCTCCTGCCTCTGCCTCCCTGTGCTGGGATGACAGAGGTGTGCCACCATGTCCAGCCCAAAAGATTATTTTTTAAAATGCTCTATACACGCTCAGTCCTATAGGCAAATCGAATCCAGACAAAGTTCTGATGGTAGAGCCTGAACCATCTCTCTGCTACACAATAGCACAGTTGCCAACACTGTCTTGATTTTCCTCTGAGGATGTACCAAATTGTAGACTCCTTAAATCTTTATGGACTAGTTGGGAACACATTTGAAGCTAAAAGCATAGTTGCATATAAATTTTTGGATACTTTTCTGTTATCACAGTGTTAAAAGTTTTTCCCCCAAAATTTCCCTTGCAATACCAAATTATTCTAAAACTGCCTGAGTGGTTGATAAATATGGTAAGTGCTGCATTATATACCAACAGCTGCAGCTTCCAATGACTCTTCCAGTGTTAAAGTCTGGCACATCATGTGATTCTCAGGAAGGGGTCTTGCTTTTATTCACAATGATCAGTTTTTAGTTGCAGGCCAGACAAGGGATAAGAGCCCGATGAATGTCCTAATATGGGTGTCCTAATGCTCAAGGCATGCCACAGCACAGACCGAAATCTCACCTGGTCCTAAAAGAAGGAGCGAACCATCCACCGTAAATAATATAAACATCACATTCTAAGCTATACTGTAGAAAAACTGCAAAAGAGAAGTTTTATGCCTAAGCAAAAAATTCATTTATTTGTTCATTATATATATTTATTGACTAGAAGATAGCTTTAAAAAAGTTTCCAAGCTTGTGCTCAGAAGGGGGGCTGGATCTGAAAGCTTAACTGAAAACTGCTAAGATTAAATATTAATGGTGGATTTTATTAAGCTGCCAACAGAGTTATCAGAGGTTCTGATGATTCCTTCCTTGCACAACCTGAATCGTAACCTGGACTCCTCTTTCTGTCTCCCCTTCTCAACCTTCCCTTGTCTGCTCTTCACTGTCTTTCTCTTTTTTTGTTGTTTGTTTGTTTTTTTAGGGTTTTTGTTGTTGTTGTTGAGACAGGGTCTCGCTTTGTGGTTCAGGC
>PVIR01042528.1:0-12196 GCA_004026965.1 Petromus typicus | reverse complement strand
GCTGATTCTGAAATGGCAGCCATTCTATATGGAGTGAGATGAAATCTCAATGTTGTTTTCATCTGCATCTCTCGAATGACTAATGATGTTGAGCATTTCTTCATATGCTTCTTAGCTGCTCTTACTTCTTCCTCTGAAAAATATCTGTTCATTTCAGATGTCCATTTTTGAATTGGGTCATTAAATTTGGGTGGGCTGAGTTTTTTGAGCTCTTTATATATTCTAGATAGTAGCCCTTTGTCTGAGGAACAGCAGGTAAAGATTTTTTCCCACATTGTTGGTTGCCTTTTTGCACTGTTGGTGGTTTCCTTTGCTGTGTAGAAGATTTTTAAAAGAATGAGGTCCCATTTTCTGATTTCCTCAGCCATTTCCTGTGCTATAGAAGTTTTGTTCATGAAGTCGTTCCCTAAGCCAATGTCTTCCAGAGTTTTACCTAACCTGTTTTGCAGTAGGTTTAGAGTGTCTGTTTTAATATTTAGGTCTCTTATCCACTTTGATTTTAGCTTGGTACACGGTGAAAGAGTTAGATCTAGTTTTAGTCTTTGGCAAGTTACAGCCCAGCTTTTCCAGCACCATTTGTTAAAGAGGCTATCTTTCCTCCATTGAGGATTTTTGGCTCCTTTGTCAAAAATGAGGTGGCTCAGTGTATCTGGAGTAGTTTCTGGATCTTCTGGTCTACTCAATTGATCCTCGGGTCTATTATTTTGACACTACCACGCAGTTTTTATCACAGTGGCTTTATAGTATAGTTTTAGTTCGGAGCTGTGATACCCCCCACCATGTCCCTGTTGCTTAGAATTGCTTTGGCTATTCTAGGTCTTTTGTGGTTCCAGATGAAAATTTGAATTTTTTTCTCTAGATCTGTGAAACATGCTGTTGGGATTTCAATTGGGATTGCACTGAATGTGTAGAGTAGTTTTGGGAGTATAGCCATTTTGACAATATTGGTTCTTCCTACCCAGGAGCAAGGTATGTCTTTCCATTTTTTGATATCATCGTCTATCTCCCTTTTTCAGAGTGCTATAGTTTCAGAGTAGAGGTCTTTTACCTCCTTTGTTAGATTGATTCCTAGGTATTTTATTTTTTGGGGTGCTATTGTGAAAGGGACTGACTCTCCAATTTCTATTTCAGTTGGTCTACTGTTTGTGAATATGAAGGCTATTGATTTTTGAACATTGACCTTGTAACCAGCTACTCGGCTAAAATTGGTGATTAGGTCCAGCAGTTTTTTAATTGAGTTTTTAGGATCCTCTAGATAGAGTATCATGTCGTCAGCAAATAATGACAATTTAACTTTGAAGAAACTCTTTTTAAACAGATCTTTCAGGTGCCTTTATTTGGTTTCTAAACATTATGCTAACTATCATTATTTTAGTGCTTCTAATTTGTTAAGTTAATTTTTATATTTTTATTTGCCTATCTACTTCACAAGTGCTACCAATTTATTTCTTTTCTATAGTACAGGTGGATCTTGGGCTCCATACAACCTCTAGACATTTTTACAGTGTTTACCAAAATTTCGCTTCAAAGAAAACTTGATACTGATGACAGGGGAAAGGTGATTTAGCTTTAGTAGAAGTAATCAGGAATTAGTTCTGGAAGAAGAAGAGGATATAAAACAAAAAGAGAAACAAAAATATTACAATATTATATTCCTGAACCAAAAAAAATCTACTCTTTCTTCTTCTTTGTAAATTGGTTTTTATTTATTTTTCGTCATACTCTGGTGGAATTCTGAACCTTTGCACTGAATTATAAGCTTAGTTTTTAGAAATTATGCTTTATTATTTGATAGTTTCTCTAAATCACTCATTTTCCCAGGCTCATCATTAAGATCCTCCTGCTTCATCCTGTTACAGTCATAGTATTACAGGCAAGTACTACCACACATGGAGATCTCTCCTATTTTATGGTTAATAGAGTAGTATGAAGAGGAGAAGGAAGAGTGGCAATATCAGCAGCCAAAGCTGTGTCAATACAGATCACATGAATTATGATAGTTTACCTTCATTGATTCTTGACTTCCAGACTCTTGGTTAAATGTTTACACAGATAATTTAATTCTTGCAGCAATGTGATTGTATACATGAATTAACTGATATTAAAAGAAGTTAAACTTTTACTAAAGTAGATAGAATTCAATACAAATTTTAATGAGAATAAAAAAAGGCTTACTTTATAGCCACTTGCATGAAACAGACCTTTTGCACATGGGAGAGTATCCTGGAGACCAAAGGTGGGAAGGGGATTAGAGAAAGTAAAATGATTTAAGGCATATCATGTGAATGTATCAAATAACCTCAATGACTGTAAATATTATATGTCATCACATCGATTAAAGGTGCCGAGAGTGACAATAATAATCCATATGAGCGAAGGGGATTTAGAAGTGAAGGGAGGGAGTGTGGTGGGGAGAAGAAGATAAAGAATCGAGATGTGTTATATATATTTAACCTACCTCCTAGAATAAATATAAACTTCATGTACTGATAACATGAACTAATAAAATAAAATAACAGAAAGATGTAATGATAAAATACCTGACATTTTTTAGGGAACATTGCTAGAACCTCTGCTGTGAGTACTAACTCCCTATGAGCCACTATAGCGCAAGGCAAATTTAAGAATAGATGGGAAATGAGACCTTACTGAAGCTGAGTCTTGGAGCATGATCAGTGCTGTTGATGACAGCAAAGACAGACTCCTAAGTGCATTCGGTATTTATTGAAGACAGTCATGGGAAGTAATAAAGAGTAAGGTATGCTTTGAAGGCATCTAGTGAGACATTTTGAAAACCTTGTGTAAGGCTGCCAGGGAAGGCTGTAAGGGAGTAAGCACCATTTATCTTGCTTGGCTAGAACAAACAACCCTGGTACAGGGTGCAACTAATAAGGAACACATTGGATCAATGAGAAGCCATAGTTCCGGAGAATGGATTTTAATTTAGCGCCATGCCAATCTCAGCTGCATCTAACTCAACAGAGCCCCACCACTTCACAGACCAGGGCCTATGATTCCATGACAGCCATTTGGAGAGTCCTTGCCTGCCCACCATCTGCCATCCCCATTTGAGTCAAATATCGCTTTGATTTGACTCCTAGTAAAAAAAGATATAGCCAAGTGATGGAAATCAAGAAACAGGGGCCATTCAGCCCACTAGTCCTGGGAAAGGATGTCTGCTACAACATTTCTACTCTGGAATAAGCTCAGCTACATTGAATTTTCATTATTGCTTTAAGTATGAAACATAAGGAGTCAGATAATTAAGAAATACACTGGACTCTAATAAATTTTTATCTCCAGCTCTATAATTCCTTGATATGTTAACATGAGACTTCTAGTGAGAGGAATGGTTCAAGAGGCACTTTGATTAAATCTCCACTAATTTCTGTATCTATTTTTGATTTTGAAGTGTCTAACTGTCATACTTCAGGTATATCATTGGAATATCTTCAATGCTCACATCTTCTTCTGTACTGAGCTAAGGTTTCATACTTCTTACTCTAGAGCTGGACCTCAATGTGCAGCACACAGTGACATTCCACATGCTGACACATTGGAGAATATAGGGCCATGAAGAAGGTAACACACAATACACAGTGACAGACTTTACCCATAAAAATAATGCTGCATTTGATGCATATAGGTAACTAATGGGGATTATATTTAGATTTTTAAAAATACATGATGTTGTTACATATAAAGGTAAAAATGCTATCTCATAAAAGTAGAGAATAAAACAATGGTTAATAGACCATGGAAGAGTGAGGGATGGAGAAAGGATAGTTAAATGAAGAGCTGCAGGTCTCTTGGGAGGAATAACTTCTAACACTCTGTAGGGTCATTTTGATTGAAACTGAATGTCAAAATAGCTAGTAGATGGGATTTTGAAAGTTTTAACATATGGCCTGTGTCTAAATGACCCCCTTGAAGCCTCAAAGTCTTTTTCAAAGGTAGCTAAATCTGGAAAATTTGATGCTAAATTAAAGGTATGGGATCTCTAAATACTATATATGTGAATCCACTGGCATTACCCTAATCCTGGTAGTCTCCATAAGATAAAAGGAATGGAAAAACACCGTGAAGGTCTCTTGTTGATTTTGCTACCTCTGTGACTCTCCTCCCTCTCTCATTGCTTTTGTTCCTTCCTTCCTGCCTTGGAACCAGCAGATTATGGACTGAAATCTCTATTAATTGTGAGCTAAATAAGCCCTTTCCCTTCTAAATTTATGTATTGAGTATTGAGAGGAAAGTAACTAACATAAACACAGAAAGGATAAATGTTTGAGGTGATGGGCATTCCATCTCTCTAATCACTCTAATATGGTTATACCACATTATATACTTGTATTAAAATATCATCCTGCACCGGGAAGTATATATATTTGCTACGTGTTATTCAAATCCCCTAAATTGTATTTTTTCTAATTATTTGTCAAAAATTGGTGCTAAGTTTTTAAGAGTATAGTATAAAAGTAGAAAACCATGAATAGTATCCTAAAGACAGAGAACATTGTCCCAAAATTCTTCTCAGTGAATGTAATATTTATGGAGAAGATATAGCTTCATGTTAGGCACAATGCAGGGAATGTGAAAGGGGGATCTAGAGCACTATTGCTCCCTTGCCTACTTCTTAATAAATATCTTTCAACACCTTTTAAGTGCACTTCTCACATAACTGTGTCTTGAACAGCGATATGGACATACATTTATTGACTAAGTAGAGAAGAAACTGTCCTCATATGATTTATCAGCACAGATGAACCCATTCCCTGTCATGGGCCCGCGTGTTTGCCTCTCTGCATTTCCTTCACTACTGCAGACACCTTTCCAAAATGGAAATATAAATAATGAATAGACATCACCCAAAGGACAAGCCAGGTAACATACACTTCTCCTCTATGAATTTCTACTTCTTTTCTCTTACTTGAATGGCTGTTGCCTCATAAGGATTTCTGCTTTCCTCTCTTTATATCATTTTTATTTTTGTTCCAATATCTTTCTGTAGTTTTCAAAGTGAGAAGAAAAACAGGTGGTGGTCCTGTCTTAGCGTTCTCAGACTGAAAGGTTTTGTGAAAGTCCTATGATTTTTTGTATGCATAAGAATTATATTAGAACTTTAACTACTTTTTCCTTTAAATTGTTTGTTAGAACTGTCACTTTTATAATCATATACCCCATTCATCCTTGGGAAGGATGATTAAAATAGATAACCTTTAAGACTCCTTCCAACCCTAACATTGCTTAATTTTACATAATTTTCTCAGAAAAGAAGGAATTTGAGTAGAACAGAAGCTTTTACATTTAATTCCCTGTAATTTTCTCTGGGTAAGGACAATGTCAAAAAATGATGGCTGAACTAATCTGTTATCCTTCAAGTAAGGGAAATAATGCTTTCATGCCTCAGTGAAAAATTGTGACCTATTTTTCAATGGATATAATAGAATGTTACCAAGTTTCTATCTAAATATCTTATTTGCATATTCAGTGTGTTATTTTTCAAAGTAGACTCTTGTTAACTATCTATATACCGTTCTGAATCCTACTTAATATTTTCCTTCCAGAAAAAGTGAAACAATTTAGTATTGGACATATTTTATGTTTAATACAATTGCAAGGATCTGTAGTTTTAATATTGGTTAACAGCTTTTAAAAATCTGTGTACTTTTACTCCTCAACATGTTCAATTTCTTGATCTTTTTAAAATTGATAAAAACTGGGCCGGGGAGTTAGCTCAGTGGTTCCAGCGCTTGTCTTGCAAGCACAAGGGCCTGGGTTTGATCCCCAGTAACCACACACAACACTGGGTGTGGAGACTCACCCCAGCAGCAATAAGTACCACATACCACAATGCCGGGCGTGGTGGCTCACGCCTGTAATCTCAGCACTCGGGAGGCAGAGGCAGGAGGATTGCTGTGATGTGAGACTGAGGCTGAGCTCAGGGCCAGCCTGAACTACAAAGTGAGACCCTGTCTCCAAAAAAAAAAAAATAAAATAAAAATAAAAATAAAAATTGTAATACTGATTCTCAGACATGTTTGACGTTCCAAGAGACCTGTATCCTTTCAAACTCCAAGAATACATGTAAGCCTAAAATGCTGGCTTTGGACAAATGTTAGTATCTTTTCCTTATTTTACTATTTATTGTTATATTTTCAGTACAGTGTGGTTGCATTCATCCTGTGTGACATTTATAACAGCATAGCTCACTTTAATTCTGCTTTTGTCCCTTTCTAATCTTCTTTCCTCTCCACATTACAAACCTACTTCATTTTTTTCAGTGTGCTCTTTTTTCAATCACATTTCTCTTCCTTCTCTGCCCCATTATCTCATTTCTTGCTCTTCTTCAAATTTGGATAAGTCCTTTCTATTTCTTAATATCTCACCGCTGTTTCTCTCCTTATTTATACTTTGAAACTGCCACACACCCTAAGTAACATGGTATTTAAAGTGTGTGCCTGGTTCATTTAACTTACAATTATGGAATAGAGGTGTATCCATTTTCATTAAAAATGGCTCAGATTTTAGAAGGAAAAACAAAGAAATTGCCACATTAAAATCACAGATCATGTTATTGAATTATTTGTGTGTGAAGTGATATTTAGGATCAAGGTGAAATTCAGGACTTTCTAGTATGGAATTCTTATCTTGGGACCATATGTTTCAAGACCCTTGTTTTTATATATGGGATACATATAATCTCCATCTCCTGTATGTTTAAACGGTTTGATCAAAGTCCAGAGAAAAAGTCACCTTTTCTTTCAAACCTTCATTGATAATCACTGTTATAATCTAATATTAGTTCCACAGGAGATATTCTGAGAGATGTTAAGCAAAATCTTATTCTTGGAGGGTTTACTCTTCCCACAGGGGGGCCAGTGGAGAGTCTGTTTAGTCCATATGGTCCTTCCTGAGTGAGCCAATTAATTCCCCAATAAGAGGAACATGTGGAGAGCCACTGTCAGTACTAGGGCAGTCTCAGAGCATGAGGAGCTCAAGAACTCAAAAGTTAAGAGCTGCATGTCTTTATTTCTTCTGCCAAAACAGCTACTGAGAGCTTACAGTGTTTTTTTTAGTCCACAACAGTTGTAGTCTTAACAGCTTAGCAGGACATGGAGAGACAAAACACTTGCTGCATGCCCTTGCCTAGCCACATGTGCATGGTTGAGTATGTTAGTCTTTCTTAGATAACTGTGGCCCACTATGTGTGCATCTCTGAGAGCAGAGTATTAACCTTGTGTCCTCAGCTGCCCCTGACACCCAGGCTTTGAGTATAAACAGAAATGGTACCCCACATATTAGTATACCTATTTTTCTGTGGAATTTGTTTCATGGATCTATTATTTATTTCTATGTGAATGTTAAGAAAGTATTTGAGTTATTTTCCTTAGAAAAAATTAAAGAATTCCTTAAAGAATTTTTCCTTAGACTATGGTGAGGATCAGTGGAAGAGCCCAAAAAGGCTCACGTAGACAGCACCTTCCTTGAAAGAATGCAGTGAATATCAGCTGCATGTGCCCTCCCACCCACCTAACAAGAAGTAGAAAAAAATATACTTCTGTTGTGAGTTTACCAGTTTCTTCATTTCAATTTGCATTTTATTTTGTAGTCATAGACCTTATGTCCTTTACTAAAGCTGGTAGTTACTTAGATTAAAGATTTCCTAGCTTCACTGATGCGATGACAGAAAAATGGAGATGGTATATGCGACACATTACGAGTTGCTTTAAGCAAATTGCCTTATCCCCTTCTATTTCATTTCTGTTTATCTTGTTCAATTAAGGGAAATCTAATGCCATTTTTCCTCTGCCCTTAGATCAAAACAATCAACCCAGTAGTCTTTAATAACTGCAAAAGACATGAAGATTTCTCCACATCAGCAATCAGTTTTGCAGCTGGATATACTCTAACCTAACTCCATTCTGATACTGTCCATCTGAAAATAAAGTCAGATCCCTCAGGTTGAAGTCTCAGTCCCCAAGGCAATTTCCTCTCATTTTAGATACTAGTGGCAGACTCCAGGTTATTATATGTGTGCTGTCCACAAAGCCATGAGTTGGGCTTTCCACAGCTGCCCTCTTAGGTTCAAATAACTTGCCATGGCTCATTGAAATCAGAGAATGGTATTTACTTTTATCACAAAGAATGCTGTAGAAGATAAAGAGGCTGTATTTCTTGGATCTTAGCTCAAATATCGATCAACAGATGAATGCACAAAGAGAGATATATCATTTTTTATTCAATGGAGTAATACTCTAGAGTTTCTACTCTAAAGAATAATCACTTGAAATGTTTCTAGCTAAATGAATGGACCTTGAAAGCATTTTCATTTTTTTATTGAAATCTTTATTGGTACATTATTTATACATATTATGACTGCACTCAACAATGAGAATTTGTACCAGTCTATGACACAACTTAATACTCATTTTTCCCATAGCCCTACCCATCCTACCAATCCCCCACATACATATACTTTATTTTCTTTCTTTTTTGTTACAATCTCATTATTTCTCCCCTTCACCCTATGTCACAATGAGTATTTTTTATTTCACAATATATAACATACAATTCTAGAGCTCACTTACATCTTTATTTTCTCATACCAGAGAAAAGATGTGATATGTACCTATCAGTGACCTATTTAGTTCACTTATGAGGATATCCTCAAGGTATGTCCATTTAAGTTGAAATGACTCAAATTTGTCATTTTTTATGGCAGAGTAATACTCCATTCTGTAGAAGAACCACAGCTTTTTTATCCAGTCTCCAGTTGATGAACATTTGGGTTGTTTCCAAGATTTAGTAATCACAAGCTGTGCTGCTATAAACATGGGTGCATATATGTGGCTGTGATATGAGTTTTTTAATTCTTTTGAGTATATACCTAGCAGAGCGATGGCTGGGTCAAATGGGACCTCCAATTCTAGCTTTTAGATGAATCAACAAAAGCAATTCTAAGCAATGAGACATGATGGGGGGTATTACAACCCCGAGCTTGAAACTATACTATAAAGCCACTGTGATAAAAACTTCATGGTACTGGCAAAGTAACAGACCTAAGGATCAATAGAGTATACTAGAAGATTCAGAAACTACTCCAGATACACTGAAAGCATATTCTTAAGAGAAATAAAGTGGACATACATGATCAAATACCTCATGATATCTCTGGTGTGAGAAATCAAAAGCAGGACCAGCAATGTAGCTCAAGTGCTGCTGTAACTACCTTGGAAGCATAAGGACCTGAGTTCATTCCAAAATACTACAAAATAAATAAATAAGTAAATTAAATTAAATAAAACTCACTAGGGTCCATTTGACTAAGGCCCTGGCTTCTGTTCCTTCCTTTTGAAAAAAGAAACCAAAATACATTATAGATATTGCAAAATAGGAAGAAAGTAAAATAGAAAAATGGAAACGTAGCTTTTGCAAATAAGGAGGGGAAGAGGGGTTGAACAGAGGGGAGTGGAATAGGAAACAAAAAAAAAGAAGAATGAAGATATATCTTGTACAGATACAAATTCCTTATGATGCATATGATAATTATGAATCTCTAAAATGTAACAATAAAATTAATTATTTAAGATGTTAAAAATGATTTAATACATATTTTTCTCTATAGTGTCATTCTATATGAAATTATTTCTTATGGTTTATCAAATTCATAGTGCTGTTGTATGACAAAAATGATTATATCATTAGTCTTTCACTGTGCATATGTTTAGAATGCTTTTTAAGTGACAGATTTGGGGGATTTGCTGATCTTGTTATGTCTAATGATCTAGTCTAGTTGACATAGCCAGTGGGAAGACAGGGATTATAGGTTCAGTCTGTAGCCTCACAGCTGAGAAGGACAAATTAGCTAGTATCAGATCAAATCTATGATGCACATAATGTTTCTGATGTCTAATGCCCATGTCGGTTAGCTAAGCTTTTCAGAACTATACATGACCCTTCTGCATATCCACCTTCATCCAAAGTAAAAATAGTATTTTTTCATAAATTATATTAATAAAAAAGACTTCAGTAAAGTGGTAAATATTTTCCAAAATCTATGACATTCCAAAATATTAATAAAACAAAATTGGTGCTTATCAAAAGAATGCTTCACAGTGTCTCTCATCTCCTACAAGTCAATCAAAGCCAAGGCCACAGAGTCCAAGAAAATATAAAATACATTTTATAAAGAAATTTTATCAACAAACATAAAATTTATTTCTGAAACTCAGCAATAAGAAGTCCAAATATCCAAATAAAAAATGATCAAAAATGTTTGAACAAACAACCCAAATGTCCATCATCTGGAGACTGGATAAAAAAGCTGTGGTTCTTCTACAGAATGGAGTATTACTCTGCCATAAAAAATGATAAGTCTGAATCATTTCTACTTAAATGGACATACCTTGAGGATATCCTCATAAGTGAAATAAATAGGTCACTGATAGGTACATATCGCATCTTTTCTCTGGTATGAGAAAATGAAGATGTAAATGAGTCCTAACACTGTATGTTATATATTGTGAAATAGAAAATGTTCAATGTTAAATGGGAAGAAGGGGGAAAATGTTGAGATTGTAACAAAAAAGTAAAGAAACAAATTTTATGTATATGGGGGATGGTAGGGTGGGTAGGGCTATGGGAAAAAATGAGAAATAAGTTTTGTCTTATACTGGTACAAATGCCCATTATGGAGTGCAATCATGATGTGTATATTTAATGTACCAATAAAGATAAAAAAATGAAAAAAAATATTTGAACAAATATCTCCCCAAAGAAAAGATAGATGTTCTATAAACCTGATGATACTAAACATCATATGTTACAATGGAAAATGCAAATAATAATAACAATGAAATATCACGACACACCTATTACAATGTATCAAGCAAAACAAATACCTAATGGTAACAAAGGATTTTGAAGATTTTCTTGCAAAACTATCCATAATTTCACTATGTAATCTACTAAATATCTGTCATTTCATGTTTAAAATAAACTTTTATGTATAATAATAATGTTTCATATTTACAGATGAGAAAATATAATCAAAAGAAATAAACATCTTCAAATAATAGCTTCATCATATCAGGATTTAGCTGATTATATTGTCCATGTTCTTAAAATGTGGAAAGAAGTATAATATCTCCCTTTGAATTATGTTATGATTAGAAATTAATAAATATTTTGTGTGAAATTTTGAATTTTCTGCAATGACTAGACATTTAATGAATGCTGAAAAAATTGAAAGCTATCAGAAGTTTTTTTCTATATGTCTATGATTTTTTGAAAGAAAAGTTCCAGTCTTAGGAATATATATAAATTTCCTGTTGTATTTCATAATGACTATTTAATTAGTAAAAATGTTATTCTCTTCATAATCATTGGATATTTATAGATACAAACTGTACTTTTTCATATGACATTCAGAACATAGAGTTTTTGAAATTTAGTGAAGCTACTAACTCCAGACCCATACCACTGTATTTCTCCATGACGCTGAATCTAAGAATCATATTACTGCCACTTTTGATCACCATGTAACCAAGAAACACTAGAATGAATTATCACAATCTGTGTAACCAGTTAGAGATGGCAAAACAGAGGGCACTTGTCTGCTTTATTTTTCTTAAACCTTAAATAGTTACTTTCTTTTTAAAAATAAATGCATACTCATGAATGATGAAGTAATCTAGGAAACATCATTCTAATTTTCTAAATTATCAAACTAGATATTACACAAGAATTTGAAAAGAGATCATCAAAACTTCTAGCCTAGATTTAAAAAGAATTTTGAGACTTTGATGTTATAAAGGTGAAATAATCTTTCATATTGGAGTCCTATTCATACAATATTAAATAATAATTATACTTGGAATTGGACCCTAGGGTGCCATGCTTAATAATAAAAGATGAAAGTAGATAACTGATACTAATCACCACATTTGGAAAATACACCTCAATTTATTCTACCCTCCACCCCATGAAACTTCTTTGATCCATCTGGACATCTTTATTCTATCTGACATAATATGTATTAAGATCATTATAATATCTATTAAATGTATGTACATGCTTCAATTTCTCTGCAGAGCTACCTCTGTAGATTTAACTATTTCCTTCAAATTTTTAAAAATATTCAGTGGAATAAGGGCACAATTTGGTAATATGCAAAACCAGTTATATATCATTTGAT
>PVIR01042527.1:0-12206 GCA_004026965.1 Petromus typicus | reverse complement strand
AGCATTTACTCTCAGAGCCATACCTAGCTACAGGGAAGGCTGGAAAATATGTTCTGTTCTAAATGGTCGGACACCTCCCAACAGCCAGCAGTCTCTTCTTGAGGAAGAAGAGAAAGAATCTCAGGAGTCAGCTTGCTATTCAAGCCTTTTGATGCCCTGGGCTCAACATGTCACCCCTCCCCCAGATCCACAGACTGACAGGCCTCTGAAAGGAATGTTCCCCAGATCCACAGACTGACCGGATGCTCAGGTTTTCGCTCTAAGGGATAAAGGCCAGAAGGAGACCCAGGTGCAGCCTGCTCCCTCCCCTGAATGGCCACAGCGCAGGCAACCCCAACAGGAGTTTCTGGCCTCCTCTGCCTCACACCCCTGCTGATTGTTCCTTGGCCTTAACAAAAAGGTCGCCCTCTGCAGGAAGGCAGCCCCCAGCTCATGATCACAGTGGCCACTGTGGCCACTGTCGCTAGGGCGAGAGGCAGTTACGGAAGATGTGAGTCAAGTCACAGAGCCAGAAATGGTAAGAGCAAGACAGAGACCTGGGGAACCTTCGAGATAAACAGTATTTGTTCACCGATACAGTACATTTTATTTTCTTTATTAAGTCAACTTCTAACTCACCAGGGCACTGAGCCTGTTAGAAATGCAC
Organism: Petromus typicus; assembly: GCA_004026965.1. Classification (NCBI taxonomy): domain Eukaryota; kingdom Metazoa; phylum Chordata; class Mammalia; order Rodentia; family Petromuridae; genus Petromus; species Petromus typicus. Next base: position 11,560 of record PVIR01042527.1, on the reverse strand, counting down.
TGGAAATAGTAAGGAGACTTCTTCACAGGCACAAAGGTCCCAGGGCTTCCACAGCTTAGGTCACAGCACATGGTCCTTTCAGATGAGGCTGGGAAACTGGAAGTGCCACCACCTCCTCCTCCCTGGGGACAGCACCCTTGTCCTTTCCTGAGGGGAGATTCAAATGGCGAGCTCAGCCATACCTCAGAAGCAGCTCCCTTTCCCTCTACCCTCTCCTCCAGTAACGTCTACTCTTGACCAATAAAAGTTCTGTAATCAAGATCCTGACTAGCTCTTAGAACGGGAGGTAGAAAAAATGCTATTTCACATGTAGATAGTCAGCTAAGTATGTAGGTGAAATGTGTATATATAGATCTAAACCTGCACACATGTGATCAGCTTCCACCTTTGTGCAAAGCATCTTTCAGGTCTGACGCCTGTATCTTCTTGCCCTCTGGCCCGTTTGTGTGGCTCTGTAGGTCCATCTGGGTTTGGACCCATAGCTAGCGTGCCTCCTGAAGGACATTTCCGGTGGGTAAAATGTATGATGGCAAGGATTGGGCCAGAAAGATATCTTGAGCATCCCCTGGAGGCTTGTCTGCACATAGCCCAAACCTGCTCTGATAATTACACTTGAAATTGAGCCGATCCTAAGCAGTCATACATATCTCCTTGTTACCAATGGAAATACAGTGACTGCTGTCACTGACTCACTTCCCAAGCTATTTCAACCACTTGGGACTTAGTGGAAGAGGGCAAATGTAAACCTGATTCCCATCTGTGCGACTGACAGGAAGAAAGAAGCAAGGTAGAAAAGGGATGGGATGAGTTTGGGTTGTGGTATGCCGATTGGGACCTGTAGGTGAGTATCTAGACAAGATACCCACTACATGCTAGAGTCCAGGCATGAGAGAGCAGTCAGGAGTGCAGATGGAGACACGAGGTTCTCCACGGCTGCAAATCTTTGGGGCTTCTCAGAGGAGTCTGGGGATCAAAACAGCCCTTGCAGCAAGAAGGTGGTGAACGGCCAGTGATATAGCTGCCTGGCAAGTGCAAAGTCCTGAGTTCGATCCCCAGTACAGATGAAGAGAGAGAGAGAGAGAGAGAGAGAGAGAGAGAGAGAGAGAGAGAATGAGAGAGAGAGATGGAACAGTGGTGCAGTCCTCCGGCTTGCGCCCCCTCCTGGTGAATTGCAGGCTTTCCTCAACACTCACCCGCCGAGTGCTCTTGAGACACTAACTTCTCTGAATCTCAGTTTCTTTGAAAATTGTCATTGTAATATCTCCTTTACCAGGGTGCTAAGATAATTAAATTAAGTATCTGAACTACCTAGCACAATATGTGGCATGAGAGAAGCGCTCCAACCGGTAACCGTTATTAGAAGCAGTCTCGCCTTTATCATCCGCGGAGGGCTGCACTATGGAGAACGCCTAGGAGCAGGGCAGAGGCACATGCAGAACCAGACCGAAGGAAAGAACGTTCAGTAAGTGACAAATCCCTCAAGATGTGTCCTAGGACGAGACCTTTTCCTCCTAGTGACAGAATTTAATATATGAATGTGATTTTGATAAATGACATGTAATATGTGCTTATCTGCAACAGCGTGGAATCACCTCCCAGCTGTGTTTGGAAACAGGAGAGCCGGAGACTGGGAAGGAAGAGGAGCGATGCCATCAACAGCCTGGTGTACAAGACAAATTCATCAAAGACCACAAAGTTAAAGCCATCTTGAGCAGCCCAGAGGCTGCAGGAGGTGGCTGGGAGGCACCCAGCCCTGTCTTAAAGAATTTGAGTCCAGATGGTTCTTTCTGGGGAGAACAAATGTTTCCCCGTATGGCACTCAGGCAGAATGTTGTCCCAGTCTTGATTCCTGATGTCAGGAGGTCCCCACCAAGTGGCCCAAGGTACTTGACCTGCCTTGAGATACCTATGCTGAGCTGTCTCACTGGATCCACTTAAAAATTACCTCTCTTGACTCACACCTGCTGAAATTAACCAGAGGATTCTGACCACGTACCCAGGGGCAGGGGCAGGAAGATGACAACTGTGACCCTGAGACAAGTGAGGGAGATGTTATTTCAGAAGAGCAGAGACTGAGAAACTGAGGGCCCTCTCACATATTTACTGGTGACTTTTTGAGGCCAGGCATTTAGGATAGAGCACTGACATCTTCCTCTAATCAGTCCAAACTCAAGTGACTGTTGTCCCCAGTGAACTGAACACTCACTCCCCTTTTTCCTTTGACCACCACTGTCCCAACCCACGGTTCAAAGACTCCAAACTTTTTCCATGGGCTACGGGCCTACCCCACAAGTGAAAAATAAAAGCCATTAAGACTGTGATGAATGAAGATGCTTTATACAAGTTTTCCCCAAACACAAGTACGAAGACATGTAATCCCATTACCAATACTCAATCTTTGACTCTCAAGAGACTTCCTTACTAATTAGTCTGAAGCTGTAATTTATTCTATACTTTAAAGAATGTGTCACAGGAGGACATTTCTCATTTATTTCTGACCTTCCTTGAATCTGGAGATATATATGACTTTGAGTGGCATTTCTCCCAACTCTCATTTTCCTGCCACCAAAAAATTTTGCCTAAAAACTAAAACGAAAAAGGCAAATTTTATTAACTTGTCCCAGAACTCACTTTGCCTAAGGTTTTGTCCAGCTGTTCTTCTTTGTTTTCTTAAGATTTCCTTCAAATGGCCAGACTAGTTAGCTATTTACTACATCACTAGGACTTTAAAATGGACATGGAGATGCAAACAGAAATGGATGTGGGCATTTGTGGATGAAAACTTAAGGGGCAATGTACAATTTGCACACACTTTTCCTTCTGTCACAGCAAGGAAAAAATGTCAAAATGGTAGGGTATTCTACCAACCTGAGTCCCCAGTTGAGGAAGGCATACAGCATACATCCTGTGGTAGACAGGCAGAGTAAGAAAGAATAAATAAACTTCAGTTTGAGGTTACTAAGGCTTTGGAGCTATTTGTTAATGAAGCATAGATCATCCAAACCTGACCGATGCAATTTTCCTAAGTTAAGGAAACCCTATTCCTGACTGGACAAGGTCTGTTTTCCTATTGCTCCTCAAAATTCTTCTTACATCTTTACCTCCACTGTTGCACTCAATGGGCAGCTCTCTAGTCACTATAGATTCCATGTCTTCTTTTTGCTAGAATTCCATTCCAAATTATCATACTGATTACATTCTACACTTGGGCAAAGCCATTCCACCTGCTCTTTTCCAAAATTCCAGCAAAAGCCTCCACAATGGTTTGACGGAAAGCTGTGTGATCCACCCCACATTCTGTATTGTTCATCCCTTGAAGGATTCAGGCCCCCTGGCCACTGAGAGAACAGGAGTCACCCAGTTACTGTGTGCTGACAGTTTGTCACATTATTTTTCCCCTCAGGAGCTCTGAACCCTCCATCTGACCCTCTTCTCAGCCCCCTAACACTAGACACCACTATACATGGCTCCTGAAGCAAAACAAGCAGGACTGATGCCTACAAATGGCCTTGCACAGCATGAGGCTCAACACAGGAGCAGGCCACTTTTCCCCATCTCAGGTTTCCACAGGAGACACCCCATGGGAACCCAGGGCCAGAACTGCAAGAATTCAGCCTTCGTTCATCCTAGAACTCGAAGGGTCCTCTAATCTCCCCAAGCCTGGCCTCTCACCTCACCTCTCCTGCTCAAAATCTTTTTTGAAGGTGACCTAGGCTTTCTTAGACTGTAAGACTCATATTGCTCTTTGGACAGAAGACCTAAAATCAAAAGAGGGTACAAAAAAATAGGGGGAAAAACACTCATTTAAATATCAGCCAAAGGGAATTCCATCTCCTGTTCCAAATTCTACTCAGGTGTGTGTCTTCCTATTTCCCCTATTAAAACAAGTAGTTTGAGTATGGGTGTCAGGCCGGATGTTTCTGCTAATAAAAGCATTAATGGCTATTTGCCTCCACAGTTTTCTACCCACACTATAAAAGTTCCTAAGGGCTCAGGCCTATAGCAAAGACTATGAGATTTTTGAGGACTGTGGAGCAATACATATGAGAATGATTTCATTTAAATTCCCTGGGAGGTTTCATAGACCAAAGCATCTCTGAAGGACAAAGAGACAACTGTAAAATTACTTGAAAATAAATGCTTCTAAAGTGCTCTGAGGGAACTGAGGGTGAGGGGAATTCAGAGGCTGATAAGTAATCCATCAGCTCATTTTCCCCCACATCTGGACTTTTTTTCCAAGGCCACAGCCTGTCACTGAGCAGTTTATCAGCCATCACTCCATCTCGATTCTAGGTGACATGAGATCAATGGCCTAAAACTGCTCTCAGATCTACAGAGAAATTTTTAATGCCAGGCTCCACCACAGCCTGCTGGGCCTGGGTCTCAAGGTTCTGGGGGCAAGATGACTGTGCAGACTTCATTTCCATTTCAAAAGTGGACTGTGACCCACTTACAGCAGGTAAGTTGAAGCCTTCAGGACTAAGGAAGGTCTACATCAGAAAGTCTTGAGGCTGTTATAGAACAATGCCTTTGTTGGAAGGATGGAGCTAGTCAACAATTAAAATTCTCTCTCTCTTGAGAGGTTCTAGTTTTCTGTTTTAATTTCTTTTAAATCAGTGGGATTCATTCATAACAAAACCTTAAATTTGTAGCAATATATTTTAGTCTCCTAGAGCAACTAATCCATTCTCTGTGTCTAATTACAGAACCCCTGCAAATGGTTTTCCTTTTCTCTGCACTGAGGGGTTATTTGGTTGCCAAAGACGTTTGTTCCTATGAACTCTGTAATCTATTTTAATCTTGCCTAAGAGCACCCCTGAACCCTAGATGAGGCCTATATATCCCACATCCTACAGCAGAGGATCCTGGGAAATTCATGATTCTCTTCCATTAGACACATGTATGGATCCATGGGATTAGGAGATATTCACACATGTCAATCCAGAGCCACAGACACACCATCCTATGAAAACTTGTCCTCAATGTCCACTTTCAGAGTAAAACAAGGACTTTGTCTTCTACCTCCACCCACTGCACCTCCCTTGGTACTAAACACCCTTCAGGAGGTCCCGGGAAGAACTGCATTCTCCAGGAACAACGGCTCGAGCACCCTGAACCCGCAGTTCTTAAACCCCATGACCTCTGACTTATGCCTGCTGAAACTGACCTTGACCCTCTGACTGAAGCACTGTAGGACAGGTCTCAAGATGAAGTTCCTCTTTTATCCTGCTCACACTGAGCTCTTTGGAAGGCAGGCACTATGTACAGTCCACATTCAAGGTAAGGAGTTAGGATCAACTCTTTGAGGGCAAAGTATACAAATTCATGTTCTTCTTCATGTAGATTTTTCTCTTTTCCTTTTGCTTATTTCATATAATCATTTTTTATGTTGCTATAGATCACTAGTTTTAAATCTTTGCCTCTACAGCACCTCTCAATGTGGCACTTAGTAGAATGACAATGTAATGGCCTGATTTGGGTCTCTCCAAATTTCATACTTTGAACCCCTAACTTCTAGTGCCACAGGATATAATTGTGTTTGGAGACAGGACCTTTAAATAGTTAATTAAAGTTAGAAGATGTCATGATAAGAAATAAGCTGTGTTACATACAAGTTTCAGCACCTCAAGGTCATTGTAAAATGCATGAGCAAACATGTACTAATGAATAAATAAAAAAGGTCAAAAGGGAGGATTCAAATCCATTAGGACTATTATCCTTTTAAGAAGATGAAGAGATACCAGAGATTCATGTATCCAAAGAAAAGAAAAACCATTTGAGGTCACTGAGAGAAAGCAGCAAACTGTGCACCAGGGAGAGAAGCCTCAGGCACCCTGACCTTGGTCTTCCTGCCCTCTGAACACCTGTCTGCTCTTTAAACTCAGGGGCAATTCTAGGGGAATAGGGTGGAAGCACAGTCCTCAGTGCTTGTCCATCACACATCGGTTCAGCACGGGTTCTCAGAAGTCACCTGCTGCTCCTGGACATCTGTGGCCATTCATCTTGACACATCAGTTGAGTTGGAGTCAGAAACACTAGAAAGTTAGCAAAGCACATTCTTGGGTATCTATGGGTTGGTCGGGCAAGTGCAGCTTTGCATGCTCCATATAGTCCTCCCTTTCCTCTCTGCCTCTGTGCCCCTTGCCAGAGAGGAATGAGCTACATGATTCTGTGCTCTGCTCTGCCCTCCCTGAATGATGCTTCTGCCTCGGAGCCAGCCGACCATGGAGTGAGTCCCTTAGAAACCATGAGCCAAATTAAACCTCTCCACCTTTAAGTTATGAGTCTTGGGTCTTCTGCCTCACAATGGGAAAGCTGACTAATATACCATCCTTGGAAGGAGAGCCCTTTGGAATGCTCCTGGTCCTCCAGAACAGGGAGCTATTGTCCTCCAGCGTCTGTGGGTGGTCAGTCCAGACAGCAGGCTTTTGTGGAAATGGGCAGAGAAAAAAATCTAATGAAAACTCCTTTTAGTCATCATCTGATAATAATCAGAGAATAAGGCACAAAAAGATTTTGGAAAGACAGGAGGGACATAAAATTTGCTTGAACACACACAAGAACATCTTCTCTTTCCTCTCGGATCTCCATACTTACCACTGTATCTACTATTCCCAGAAAACAGGAAAACAAAAGCAGAAGCAGAGAAACAGATCCAAAATTGGGAGGGGCTGATTTTTTTTTTATTATTCCTGGACAAATCCCATGCTTATAATATAAGGTTTAGATTACATAGTCCCTGGTGTTTCTTCCTATGCTTTTAAAGGAAATGACTAACATGTGTTCCTTAGCACCTGGTACGATATCATCTTACAGAGTATTCAAGACAACCTTAACAGGTATTATTACCTCTATTTTGGAGATTTGGGAATTAATATACAGACATCAAATAGTTATTCAGTGTCACACAGCAAACTGGTGATAATGATAAGATTTGAACTCAAACGTATTGATTCCAAAGCCTGCCGTCCACAGCCTCCTCCTGCGTCTTGTCAGACAAAGTGCTCCCCCCCTCCCCCAAGTCTCCTGGCAAGAAGAACACACAATGCTGTGATGGCCACATTTGAGAAGAATCCTGGCCCTCAGGAGGCTGAGCCCGGCCTGGGCTTCACAGTGAGTTCAAGGCCCGCCTGATTACATAAAGACCCTGTCTCAAAAAGCAAATCTTTAAAAAATATTTTTAAATTGCTTATTGGCCTAAGACCTGGAAAAAGTTCAGGGCTTGTGAGCATTTAACATTTGGGATCAATCCAAAATCAGTGTCTGAACAATAATTACCTTCACCCCAACTATCTCATTGTCTGTCTGCTGAGTTTGAGTTGGCCTTATGGGGAACGCTATTCTGTGATTTGGCATAAAGTTTAAAAGGTTCTGAGCCAGTATCGACAAGCACACACAAATGTAACACTTTTAAAAAAAAAGAATATTTAGAAAGAGCTTCATTGCAATTCTAGAGCACCAACCCCAGCAGAATCTAGTGATTGAGGAAGTCTGTGATTTTTTGCAAAATGTGATTTCTCTACAAGAATGAATCGAACGTCTCTAAAGAGCTGCCACACTCTGCTTGGCCAAGCATTTGCTGGCAGCTTCCTTTGTGTGGTTTATTCAACAGAGCGAGCAAAAAAAATATGGGTCCCGAGCTTATTTTTTTTAAGTTAAAAGGTTAGAAAAATAGCCCCTCTCTCCACCCATCCTTAGAATTACACTTTTCAGTGAAGTCTAGTTCCCTTTCCTAGTAGATATAATCCTAATTAAAAATAAATTACATGCTGTATAGAACTTGAAATGGAAAAGATAATCCTATTACATATGAGAATATATCCTGATTTTCTTTCCCGCTAAACTGTGGGAGATATCAGATCAGGCTGAGCCCCCATTGTCGCCGCTTGGAAAACTTTCCTGGGGCCCTAATCCGTCACGTGATCCCGTGTCCCCCTGGGGTCCGCACGCGAGCTTCACAAAGCCGGCTTAGGCTCTGGGACGGGATCCGGCCCGCCCGAGCCCGCAGCATTTGCATTCCGAAAAAGAGCCGGCCATTGTGGGGCCGTGTTTGTTCTCGGGATTGCGAGACAGTTGCGGGAGAAGTTGCTAAAACCCGGAGAAAGCGCCGCCTCCGCGCGGCCGGGCCTTTGGTATGGTAACGAGCGGCCGGGCTTTGTCCGCGGGACCCGCCCGCCGAGGGCCGGCCCCGCTCCCCGCCCTCGGCCCTCGCACCGGCTCCCTCCCCCCGGGGCTTTCGCCGCGAGGCGCCGTTTAGCGCCGTGTTTCCGCACCCGGCTGCCCGCGGCCGGCCGGGCTCCCGCTCCGAGCCCTGCACTGCACAGCGGCTCCGCGGTCCTCGGGGCTCCGCGCAGGGCGCCGCCGCGGTCTAACTGCCTCCGAGCAGCCGAGGGCCTGGCAGCCGCGCAAGCAGCCCCGATGACGCTGCCGCGGCGCCCCGCACCCCTCCTGCTGCCGCCGGCCTCGGCTCACTCCGACTCTGTGCTGCAGTCTCGAGAACCGGCTCGCCGGCGGGAGGCGCCGGGGGAGGACGGCACGGGGAAGGAGGGAGAGCAGCTCTCAGCCGAGTCCTGAACGTCGAGGCGCGGGGCTTAGAGGTCGCCCCTCGGGGTCCAGCTCGGTCTGCTCCCAGCCTGCTGCCCACAGCCGGCCCACGACTCCTCGCTGCCCTCTGCTCTGCTCTGTCCTGTAGCTGCGCCGGGCGAGTGGGCCTGACTCGCCCGAGTTAGGAGCGCGGAAGCCGCTGTCCGGCAGCCCAGTTCTGAATCTGCTCGCTTCTGGGCGGACCGGGAGAGAGGGAGCGAGGGCAGGAGCCTGGACGTGCCCGAGGTCTCCAGCCGGCCTGGCAGGGCGCTGACACTGCAGGGCTCAGGAAGAACCCGCGCACACACACACCCAAGAATGTGTCTTGGGCGAGAGCCGGATATTACATAGTCCTCGGTGGAAAGACATTGCAAGAGAAGGCCAGGAACAGGGGTCCTGTAGGGGCGTTGGCTTCTCACATCCCCGTGGGGTTGCAGATGTCCAACTTGTTGCTTATAACAATCCCAGGGTTGCATGGTGGAAGTAGATGGTGAAGGGAATCTCCAGGATCCCAGGAAACCCCAGGCAACCCACTGGCCCTGTCGTAACAGCTGCTTTTTGCTGGCGCCTGGTTTGTGTTTTCTGCTCTCTGGCAACTCTGAGCACCTCCTTCGCCTTCCGCCCAATTCCCACCGCTCTCTGCGTGGCCTCACTAGGCCGGGTCCTCTTCTGAGAAGACTGCAAAGCACATGGCCTTTAAATGGAAAATAAGGAAAACACGGATAAGACGTTGCCAGTAGGATTAATCAGCATTCGGAAGGGCATTAGCTGGATGCAATCTGCTTATTAAACTTACTGCCTTTTTCTTATTTTTTCTTGCCTTACCATCTCTTCCTTCTTGTGTATTTACACACGCTGCTCAATACAGCCCTTCAGTAAGAATCAATAAGAAGCTGCCTTCTTCCGGTTGACGTCTCTGTCCCCGGCCTTGTCGGGAGGGAGGGTTCTCGTGGGCGGCTCAGCGCCTGCAGGCCTGACCGCCGCCCCGCCCGGAATCTGCCAACCTAAGCTCCACACTTCGCAGACAGATGGTTAAATTCTTCCAGGTTCGTGCCAGGTTTCCGCGTCATGCTGTGATTTTGTTTTTCTGAGACAGGACGAGCGTTGCTTCCCAGAGCGGCCCTCTTAGAACAGAAAGAAAATCTCCTAAATAGGCAGAACGAGGCATCAGGAGGGGAAGTTCTCTAAATGCACTTTAATACAAGCGGGTATTGTGTAGGATTCAGCGCTCAACACCGTTTAGCCAGAGTTATGGCAGTGATTGGGGATGAATAGAGAAACATAATGGATACATGTGGCGTTTGCTCATTATATTCAAGTTAGCCTAACTCTGCTGTGGAAACTGTTCAACTTTCTCTCCCCTTAGTTTGTCACAGAGAAATAATACAGACTCTGGGGTCTCCAGTGGGATCGCCTGCCATGCCATTCTATCTTTACTGCTAACGAGGGCTTCGTAAGCCTTTGATACATTCTGATCTTTGAAACCTTTCCAAATCTCCTCAAGCTTATGCTAAATCCTATTTGGAACTTTTTTTTCACTTGCCTGCCAGCGCCAGGACTCAGACAGCCATTTGGACGGTGACATGCGTACTAACATATATCGCGGGGCTCTTTTCTGAAAGGAAAGTGGCAGCTCTGAATACAGGTCTCACACGAGCAAAACACAATTGCGTACACAAATTTGAATAAAATCAATTTTCCTTCATCCTTCAGGCTTTTTCATGGACAGGCTATTCGCGGCGCCGTGGGAAGCCAGAGAGGAAAAGGCGCCGAGCCTCAGTCCACGGAGCAAATGGAAACTCAGAGGTGCAAAACGTAGAGGGGAGGGAGGGAGCGGGGAGGAAGGGAGCGGGGAGGGAGGGAAGGTCCGATCCAGGCGGATAGTTTGCGCGCAGTTTTAGCAGAGGGCTCGGGGTGGGGTGCAACTAACAAAGCCCTCGGCTCCTTTCACTCCCGGAGCCTTGTGCCAACGCCTCCACGAGCAGAGGACTGACAGAAAGGGGAAAGCAACAGAAGGAGTTTTAAACACAAAGAAAAGAGTCCCTCGTTTCTCTTCCTTGTTTTCTCCTCTAAGCCTTTCCACATTAAAAGGATTGTCAGAGGCTGGCGGAGGAGCGGCGCTACAGCAAGGCGCTCATTGGCTGCCGGGCTCGGGTGATTTGCATAGTGGCAGCTATAAAGGCGGAGGCGGCGCGAGGCGGCGCAGCGCTAGCTCTGGGAAAGGAGGGAGAGGGCGGGTCCGCGCGTCCTCAAAGCCAGCCGGAGCCGGAGCTGCAGCCTGCAGACTTCTCCCGCGCAGGGTTTGCAAAGGACGTGCTCCTAGGAACCTGGGACTCAAGCCCCGACCTGCAAACCAGCCAGGGCTGTCTTCTCGGCCTTTCAGAATAGTATTTGGGGCTGGCAGCATGAGTCCTACGAGGCGCTGGGGCATCCCTTCCCTTTTCCCCTTGCAGCTCTTCAGCCTCTGCTGGGTGCTCTCAGTGGCCCAGAGCAAGACAGTGCGATACAGCACCTTCGAGGAGGATGCACCCGGCACGGTCATTGGGACCCTGGCTGAGGACCTGCACATGAAAGTCTCTGGAGACACAAGCTTCCGCCTGATGAAGCAGTTCAACAGCTCTCTGCTCCGGGTGCGCGAGGGCGACGGGCAGCTGACCGTCGGGGACGCAGGCCTTGACCGCGAGCGGCTGTGCCGCCAGGCCCCGCAGTGCGTGCTGGCCTTCGACGTGGTCAGCTTCTCGCAGGAGCAGTTCCGGCTGGTGCACGTGGAGGTGGAGGTGAGGGACGTCAACGACCACGCGCCGCGCTTCCCTCGGGCCCAGATCCCGGTGGAGGTGTCCGAGGGCGCGGCGGTGGGCACGCGCATCCCCCTGGAGGTGCCGGTGGACGAAGACGTGGGTGCCAACGGGCTGCAGACCATGCGCCTGGCCGAGCCCAACAGCCCCTTCCGCGTGGAGCTGCAGACGCGCGCGGACGG
>PVIR01042526.1:0-12334 GCA_004026965.1 Petromus typicus | reverse complement strand
GTTCCGGCGCCTGTCTCGCAAGCGCAAGGACCCGGGTTCGATTCCCCGGTAACCACATAACAATACTGGGTGTGGAGACCCACACCCAGCAGCAACCAGTTCCACATACCACAGTGCCGGGCGTGGTGGCTCACGCCTGTAATCCCAGCACTCGGGAGGCAGAGGCAGGAGGATTGTGATGTGAGTTGGAGGCTGAGCTCAGCCAGCCTGAACCACAAAGCGAGACCTGGTCTCCAAAAAAAAAACCTAAAAAAAAAAAAAAAAAATTATACCCAAGAATGGTCCAGTTTATTCTACACTTGTAAGTAAATTCAAGAGGGATGGGTTTTATCATCGTGGCAGATGATTTTTCTTTTAAGCAGACCATCATAAAGTTAAAATGAAAGAAACATAAAAGAAAACCTAAGGCTTAAATGTCCAAAGTGTAATAACCTCTTGATTAGTGACAACTTTCTAAAAGAAATCAGTCTGTAACTCCTTCAACTTTTTAAACATTAAAGAGAGACATCTTGCAGTTCCAAGGGGCTAGGAGAGACCTCCCTGGAGGACCCCGTTTCCTCTGCAAGGGACACAGTACCTCAAGGTCCTCGGAGAGGCCCCAGGAAGTGACTGGAGAGGGGGAGGAGCAGCTACCTCTAACCTTTCTTAAGGGCTCTGCCTAACCTGCCCCACCAGAAGCCACACCCTTTGGTGGTGACTTCCTTCCTGCGGCCTAGGCACCCAGGCTGCCGGTGAAGACAGCTGAGGTAGATATTCCCAAATGGCCTCCACCTTGGCCAAGGCCAGCCAGGAGCCTTCTTTGGATCTACCTGCCCAGGCACTGAATTACCTCAGGCCTGAGAAATGAGTTGTCAGAATGGGGCCTGACTAATTCCAGTAGAAGCCTGGCTTGGTTGCTTTTTAAAGAGACTCACATCAGACCCAAGTAGGCAGCTCCCCTCACGCTCCGTAAAGAGCGGGGAGGGGGGGGGGGCCGCGGCACTTGCCACAGGCTTGTGTGCAGGCAGGCCCGTTTTAGAGCGGGGCTCGGTGTATGCCCTCACGTGACTCATGCCATTTGTCAGGCTGCCACCTTGCAGGAAACATAACCTGCTGGGGACCCAGGTGTGTCCCTTCTGCAGGCTTCACTTTGGAAGCTGGGCTGTGGGCAGAATGACAGCTTTCCAAGTAAGGCTAAGGATGGCCTCCCTGAGCACACAATGGGGTCCTTTTCTTCACACCCTTCCATCACATCTTCTTAAGAATTGGGGCCTTCCCACTGTTGTTAATATGTAAAACATACAGGCCACGTGGAAAGATAAATGGGCGTGGAACTGGAAGGGGCCTCAACAGTGACAGCAGCTGCAGGGACCTCAAGTTAAACAAAAGGACCCGAGTGAGGGTTTAGTTCAGCCTTCTGACCCAGGTAGGTTTCCCTGGATAGAAAAACATATAGTTTAGAGCCAGGTGAATGTGGGAACTCTGGCCAAAGGACATCCTGAAGCGACACAGGCTTCCCCTTCTCAAACACCACAGAAAAGTAATCATCCGCCACTTCCCAGCATACAAGGGAGTGGACCAGAATCGATGTTTGTCAGCCTAGTGACCACGTGACTTTGGGAAGAATAAAACAAACGGTTTTAAATTCAAAGAGCAAGGCAGTGTATTTAAGTCCCTTTGTCCTTCTTTGCACACACGCAGCATTTAACATAAAATCTGGAATCTAGAGCAATGTCTGTAAGATAGATCTGTTGCCCCTTTCATCAAGAAAAGTAAATATCTCAATCTCTGCCTAAGGACAACACATATACAGTGGTATTTAGTGAAGGATAATGCTCGCTCCCACTCCTTCAGTAGGTGGCTAGTCGGAACTACCTTCAGCAGCTGTCTCTGTCCAAGACCATCATCATTATTAGCAGGGTCTCGGTATCCTCCAATATCCACCCATGGAAGCAAAGAGGACATGTACCAGCTTTTTATAAAAAATGGGAGCACTGGGGCCGGGGAGTTAGCTCAGTGGTTCTGGCGTCTGTCTTGCAAGCGCAAGGACCCGGGTTCGATTCCCCGGTAACCACATACCTATACTGGGTGTGGAGATTCATGCCCAGCAGCAATCAGTACCACATACCACAGTGCCGGGCGTGGTGGCTCACGCCTGTAATCCCAGCACTCGGGAGGCAGAGGCAGGAGGATTGCTATGATGTGAGTTTGAGGCTGAGCTCAGGGCCAGCCTGAACCACAAGAGTGAGACCCTGTCTCAAAAAACCTTAAAAAAAAAAAAAATGGGAGCACTATACACACTATTTTGCATCTAATTTTTTTTTTAACTTACAACCTCTCTTGGAGACTATGTCCTATCAGTAACTACAGAGCAGCCTCTATTTTTTTTTTTTTTTTTTTGGATGGCTGCAAAGATTCCCACCAGCAGCTGCACCATGATTAATCTGACCCTCCTAATAGACAGTGAGCGAGCTTGTTTCTTGTGTTTTTCTCTGGGAATGCTGCGATGGATATTCTCAGGCATTTCCTTTAGCACACTCAAGTTTTATCTGTGGCGTAAATTTCTAGAATGCAGTTAGCTCTGTGTTTCTAGAGATACTGACAAGCTATCTTCTAAAAGAGCTGTGGAGTATCAGCTCCTGTCAGGAAGGTATTAGGATGCCTAAGGAACACCAGCATTTTGGGAGAAATTTTAAATACTCAACTGTTCAATTTTCTGGACAGTCTCCAGTGTATAGTCTGGTACAATGTCTTTGTAAGGGATATGACATTTTCTAACAAAATCAAACATACCCTCGACCAGAGCCAGAGCTGGGAGCCAGTTCTCATAGGCCGTAGAACTCTGTTCTACATCACACGTCTATCACTTAGACCATGGGAAACCGCGCCTTAGAATGAAAACCACCATCAGTCTGCACATCTTCAACCTAGGGTTAGGGTGTGGGAACAGTTATCCGCCACAAGCACCCAGAAGCATCAGCAGAAAAGCTTCACAACCCACAAGCATGGCACATGCACACCTTTCTAGAGGTTGAGAGCACACTAAGCTACCCTAAAAGCCACTGAAAGTGTCTGCTCTCCACCCTCACCTGACCACCCGGGGAGTTAAAATTGTTTTATATTCTTTTAAACTTACATAGACACTATTTATCAGATCCTTTACATACGTTATCCCTTCTGGTTTTCACATCTAACCCCGCAGGGCAAGGTTATCATGATCCCCATACTACAGATGGGGAAACTGAGGCTCAGGGAGGTTCTGTGACTCAGAACCTCTTAGCAATAAAGCTAAGAGACAGGTTTAGAACCAAAGTTCACTCTCTGTGTGTGACACATCGCTGCCCAGTTCTAAGAACTGGAATTGGGAGGTGCCCAGAGGGGCAGCCAGGACTCTATTCTGTTGTCTCAGAAGACTGGAGCCCAGGGCTCAGCACACCAAGGGTTAAAACAGAGAGGCAGTGACTCTCTGGGGCTGCGCAAGGGGAAAATGCACTTCCTGTCCCCACGGGCAGAGATGCTGTTTTATGCTCAGTAAATTAGGACGTTTGTTTAATTAAGAGGACACACAGATTTTGTTATTCTAAATATTTTTGGAACATGATGCTACGGCCTATGAGAGCTGTCAAGGCATGGAATTTTTTTTTTTTCTCCCTTTCTCTTTCACCCCCTCCAAGCAAAGGGTAGGGCCAGGCTCAGAGGAAAACAACAAGCCAACCCCTCCTCTCCTTTTGAAATAAAGATGTCAAGCTGGTAGGGGCTGTCTCAAGTACTTTACTGAGGGATTAGCTGGAAGAGGAAGTGAAGACAGCTCGGGCAGCCTGGTTTCTAGTAATACCCTAACCAGGCTACACAACAAAGCTGCAGCTTTTGAGTGTGCTTTTCTTCTTTCCAAGAGCTAACAGATCCGTGTTTTGTTTTCTCTGGAGCAAGAGCAGGCCAAAGCCAAGCTGTGATTAACATGCATCCTTCACCCTACGAGAGAGAAGTTCTCCATTCTCCAACCCCTTGGGTCAAAAAGTTTAAAAATAAAAACCAAGAAATCCAAAGACCAAGCTGTCTTTCCTCTGCCCTCCGTTGGCCATCAGGCAGCAGCCCCACAGAACGCACCTCTCAGGCAAATCCGCCCCAGGCCAGGGTAACTGGGCAGTGGGAACCTGGAATCTGCCAATGCTGGCTCTCAACGCACCTGGCTCCCTCCAGATCTGCTCACCTGCACTGCTGGGGCTTGCTAAGTGTGAAGAGCCAAGCTCTTTGGTGTCACCACACAGCCTTACGGGGGCACAACAGCTCTCAAATTACACCGAGCAATCTCAACGCTTTTAATTACCCCCCAATTAGGCGTTAAGTGACTCCTCACTTTCAACACCATGTGCTTGCCGAACCTACAGTATTCTCTTCTTCCCTTTCTCCCAGCTACTCCTCTCCTTGCTTCAACAGCAGGGGATTTCAACAGCCTTGAAATTCCAGTCCTTTGTCTGTGACATGCTCGGGACACATATCACAGGATGCCTTTGTACTGAAGTCACTCTGCCACTGTTTCTCCCTGAAGACTGCGACTTCCTGAGGACTGAGGCCTCCTCCAAGAGGCCTCCAGGATTGCACAAAGCAGGCTGGCTCCTTTCTCCTAGTCCTATGATTCACAGTACCCTTCTGAGGTCCCTGTCATCCCCACCTCACATTGAAGTCATCTACAGATTTGTCTCAGCTTTCTGCTAAGTGCCCAAGGCAGGGATCAAGTCTTACTCAGCCTCAACCCCCCCCCCCACACACACACCTGGCGAAGTCCCTGGCACAAAGAAGCCAGTTAAATATTTGCTCAATTACACGTTACCCTCCCCCACCCATAGCACTCTTCCCTAGAAATTGACTAATATTAATTGAGTGATTGTCCAAAGGGAACTTCAGGGAGCCTCCCTCTTCATCAAAATGAGAATAAATCATCAGGTGAGGTTATCAAGCCCACTCCAGGAGAGTGACGTCAGAAACTATCACTGTTGCAACGCAGAAGGAGCTAAACTTTCTTTCCTTTCAACAATTACTCAACAGTTACTTTGAAGCCGTGTTAAACTCAGAGAAGGGCGCAGTGAACCGAGAAGTAGCAGCAGGACTCTCGAACTGCCCAGCGGAGGGAGCTGTCTGTGTCCAAAACCTGGGACTTCCCAGGAAACTTCTCCCAGTACCGCGGGGTGGGGCTGCAGATACACATCCTGTCCCATCTTCAGGACGGGCCCGCACGCTCAGCCTGGAGGGGACACACTCCGCTCGCTTTTTGAAACTGCGCCTCTCCCTTCCAGGGATGCGGATGAGGGCCGCAGTCCTGCCTGGGCGTGGCTCGGGACACGAGGAGGTGAAGACTTCTGCGCGCGGGTTGGGGGGGGGGGCCACATCTGGCCCAGAGTGGATAGTTGCACAAGTCCAAGTTGGGTTCCAAAGGCAGGGCCACTTCCCACCCTTCCGTCCCTCGCCCGGGAGAGGCGGGCGGCCGCGGGCGCTGCGGGATCAGGTGCACGTCTCGGACGACTGCGCCCCGGCCCTTTCTCCCCGGGCAGCAGAACTCCAAGGCCGCAGGCTGGAGGCAGGTGGTGCTTGCGGCCTCGCAGCCCGTCACCTCCACTAGGTCCCGCTCTTCGCGCACCCACCGCACCTCTCCCCGCCCCCTCCTCGGTCTGACCGAGGGCGGCGGGCGAATGAGGAAGTCGGCGGCGGAGGGCGGAAACTGAGCCGGGTGCAACGTCTGCGGCAGGATGGTCCGACTCTGACTCAGGAGGACGCCCTGACAGCTGCCAAACGGTTCCCGCCGCCCGTTACCGCTGTCCACAGCGGGTGCTGACGCCCGAAGGAGCCGCTGCTCCCGAGACCCCCACTGCATCCTCACCGGTGCGGCCAGGTCCAACGGGCAGCGGCTCCCCCGAAGGGGTTAAAAAGTTTGTTCAACTCCGGCCTCGGCGCGGCGAGGGCGGGCGCGGGCCCGCGGCGGGGGGTGGGGAGCCGGGTGCCCGGTCCCGGAATGCGCCGGGCTGGGGGCGGGGACGGCGTCCGGGAAGCCCGGGCCAAGCCGCCTGCTCTCCCCGGCGCTTCGCCCCCCGCGCGCGCCGGCTCCCGGGCCCTGCAGGGAGGATGCGGTGCCCGGGCTGGGGCCGCCGGCCTTCGCGCCCTCCAGCCTGCCCGCGCGGTGGCCGAGACTCACACGCCGGTCGCCGGTCCCACTCGCCGCGCGTCTCCTTGCCGACCCCGCCCGCTCGCCCGCCCGGCTACTCGGGACGGCACCGCCGGTAGGGCTCGCTCACCTGAACCTGGGGCTGCCCCGGGGAACAGGCGCTGATTCTTCCGAGAGGTCTTTCTCGAGCGCTCAGGCGGCGGCGGAGTGGGGCGAGCACGCGAGGCGGGAGCTGGAGCAGGTCAGCCTCGCTCAGCCTTCCGTGCCCTGCCCAGGAACCGCGGTGATCTGCGCGCCTCACCGCACCCAGCTCGGCTGCTCGCCGCCTTCCGCCCCGCCCCTTAGAGGAGGACCCCGTTTGGACACGCCCAGCAACGAGGCGGGACATAGAAACTCACGCCCTCTTCCCTGTTTCACCCACTCCAATTCTCTTCTAGTCTTGATGGACACATACTTTGACTTGTGGGAAGTGGTAGGCGGGTCTTCTGTAACAGCGGGATGGGATTCATCCCCTCCCCAAGTGATACTTTCCCCGTCGCTTCCTAGGCGGGAGCCCCGCCTTCTAAAGCGGATTCAATAGACATGACAAGGATTGACACACAAAATCTCCAATCAGGAGCGAGCGGCTCGAGAGCAAAGGGCTGGGGCGGGGTTGCTTTGCCGGTCCTGGAAGAGAGGCTGGGCGAGACGAGACTGGGAAGGTCCCGGGCTCTGACACTCCGCCCCGTGAGCTGTTTTCCCCCTACGTCCAGTCCTGCCAGAAGAACAGATATTAAGAACCATATATGGGAAAACTGGTATTTTACATAATTATGATGGCTGTGGGGGCGGGCATGGCCTCAGCCCTGGATTCCTTGTGGGTGTCCTAAGTTCGATCCTGGACCTTGTCTCTATAGAGTCCGCACGCGGTCGTCTTCCCGCCTGAGAACCTTCTGTAACAGCGGGATGGGATTGCCCCGGCGGTTTTCAATGCCTAGGAAGCCCGGGAACGCTTCATTAAATTCTGTGCTCCGCGTGATTAGCCTGCACATCCCTCAGACGCTCGTTTAAAGCGCCTTGATTTTGGTTTTGGAGTGGTTTTATTTTGAGAGGAGGGTCTTTTATAGGTAGGCACATCGCATTTATGTATTAATTTATTTTGCTTACTATTCACTACAAGAGGATCATTTTTATTTGATTTTTTTGGTTTTACTTTTAATCCCCCGGAATTTGTTTCCGTTCCAAAGCAAGACAGAGAATTAACAATCTTTGCAACAGTCAGATCTCCAAACATTGTTTTCTCTACTAATTTAGGTGCCAGCTTCATCACGCTATTGATCTCGAGTATTTGAATCTTGGTTATACCTATTGATGTTGCTGTGTTTCTGTGCCAGTTTCATAGTGTTGGTGGCTTAACGACGGTAGCTTTACGATGCATTTTATAACTATATGAGGACATTTTATATCTTATGTGAGGACAGATGCCTTGTCATTACTCTTTCCTGTTGGAATATCTACACCTCCGCCCCCACCCCCACGCCTACTCCTACCCCTACCATGATGGGAATTGGATCTATGGAGCTCCAAGCTACATCCCAGTACTTTTGAGACAAGGTCTCCCTAGATTGTGCACACTGGCCTCTAACTTGTGATCCTCATGCCTCAGATCCCAGAGTGAAACACCTCTAATGTGGCTGGAATGTTCTTGCTATCATAACTAAACTATCCTTCCAACCTCAGAGAAAATTTACATTTTTTAAAAACTTTTTTGAGACAGGGTCACACTTCGTAGTTCAGGCTGGCCCTGAGCTCAGCCTCGAACTCAGCAATCCTCCTGCCTCTGCCTTCCTAGTGCTGGGATTATAGGTTTCCAGCATTGTGATATGTGGTACTTGGGATCGAACTCGGGACCTTGCGCTTGCCAGGCAGATGCCAGAACCACTGAGCTGAATCTGGCCCCACCCTCATTAAATTTCTAAGTTTGTACCTACTGGTTTATAATATATTAAGTGGACTTGAAGTGTAGTTAAGTGGTGGAGTGCAGATTCAACATGAGCAAGGCCCTGTGTTCCATCCCCAGTGCTGAGAAGAAAGAAAAGAAATGAAGGAAGGAAGAGAGAGAGAGACAGTCTCAACAAGAAAAACCAAATTATAAAATGCCATTATGGTATATTGGATTTTCATTTTTGTGCAGGGTCTGTATGTGTGTATTTCAAAGAGAGATTGAGGTTTAAAAGGCCTTCTGGCAGAATATAAAGAGAGATTATGTATTGGCAGAGGAACTGGATTCTCTTGGTTACCTGTACTTCTAACATATATATCACTTCTAACATGTATATCACAGAAGAAAAAAAAAACTTTCAATGTTACCACTTGGGAGACCCTGCCCAAGGACAAAGGACTGTGCCTCATTCATCCCTGCAGCACAGGGCCTGGGAGGCAATGGTTTTAGTGCTTTCATGAGCAAGACCCAGAGAGAAGGCTTCCAAATCTATAAAAGGCACAGTCATGACCTCTCCCAGTCCAGAGAACTATTAGCAGGAGCTTTGAACACCATACACCATGATGTGCTGTATAAATTGCTAAGTGGTTGAACTTGTAACATAGAATCACTGACCACACACACTATTTCCATTTTTTTCACACCATCAGCCTCCTAGTTCCACCTTCCACAGGAAACGAAGGCCTTTCATGCCAGCCCCTGAATTTCCCCTCCCATCCATTGGCCTCTATGTTTCCTATAACTAAGGAACACTCTCACTTGCTGTACAGCCTACCACACCCAAAAACTGCCCATTAGTAGTTTCTACTCCTCTAACATTTTAGAAAGAAATTTCATCTGCTTTGTCTCAGTACTGAACTAATATATTTGATGTAGGAAATAATAAAAAGAAAGAAAATTAACACCCAGCCCCACAAAGCAACTATTGATAAACTTCATTATTTCCTCCAAATTTTTACACATGCACACATTTAAAACACATGGTCATCTGGTAAGGTGCAGTAGGTCTATAATCCCAGACTTAGGAGGCTGCGACAGGAGGATCACTGTGAAGTTCAAGGCCAGTCTTGATTACATAGTAGGATCTTGTCTCAAAAATAAAAAAATAGATAAATAAATCTATCTGATCGTCTGACTTACTAGAAGTGTTCATGCAAATAAGTGAGGAAAGGATAACCGTTTTGGTTAATGGTGTTGGGTAACTATTTATAGTCTATAATGCATCAGAGACCCAAATGTGAAAAATAAACAAGGGAGAGTATCTTTGTGACCTTGAAGTTGGCAAAAACTTCTTGAACAAGACTCAAAAATATAACTCATAAAAGATTACCAAATTGAACTTCACTAAAATTAAGAATCTCTGTCTGTTCATCAAAACATATACTTAGGGGCCAGGGATTTAGCTCAAGTGGTACTGCACCAACCTTGGAAGCACCAGGACCCAAGTTCAACCTCTGGTACTGCAAAAAAACAAAAAAAAGAATTATAATTCAAAACATAAACCTGCGTGTGGTGGCTCATGCCTGTAGTGCTGGCATTCAGAAGGCTGAGGCAGGAGAATCACCCCAGTTTGCAGCTAGCCTGGGCTACATAGTGAGTTCAGGGCCAGCCTGAGCTACAAAGTGAGTCCCTGCCTCACACGCACACAAAACATATGTTTAAAAGAGTGAACAGTTAAATTACCAAATGGGGGAAAATATTTATAGTTCATATGTCTAAAAAGGATGCATAATTGCAATTTATGAACAATGTCTACGTTAAGAAAAAATATACCATGTGGTTGGGGAATTAGGTCACTGGGAAAGTGACCTCACCTAAAATGTGCAAGAGTTGGGTTAGACCACTCAGTATCACAAAAAATAAAAACAATACAATTTTTCTTTTCTAGGGGGGCAATACTGGGGATCGAACCCGGGGCTTGCTCACTGAACTACACCCTTTTTGAAGGGGAGTCTCCTTAGGTTGCTTAATTGCCCCCGGCTTGATTGAAACTTCCAGCCTACTGCCCTCGCCTCCCAGAGCCTTGGGGTTGCACGTGAACATAATTTTTTAATGGGAAAAAGATTTGAATGAGTATGACAGCAAAGAGAAAAACAATTAGCATGTAGCAATAAAGAAAACAGTCAGGAGGGGTGGGGGGCTGCAGGGCGGGGGGAAAGGGGGAAAAATGAGAATCAAGTTGTGTCATATTCTGGTACAAACTCTCAATGTTGAATGCAATGATGATGTGTATTTATAATGTACCAATAAAGATTTAAAATAAAAAATAAAACAGTCAGGGTGTTTGCATAGCAGCGGATGCAACAGGAAGTGGTGATGACATAGCAGAATCCCCAGATGGCTAGCAAAAATTAAAATGTTGATTAAATTGTTGATGGAAGGAGTATTACTTTCTACAATTACTTTGGGGAAGGCTTTGTATCTACTATAGTTTACTATACAAATATGGACCAAGAACCAGAAGTTCTTTTTTTTTTAGGTTTTTTGAGACACGGTCTCGCTTTTTTGTAGTTCAGCCTGGCCATGAGCTCAGCCTCTAACTCATATCACAGTAATCCTCCTGCCTCTGCCTCCCGAGTGCTGGGATGACAGGCGTGAGCCACCACGCCCAGCACTGTAGAATGTGGTACTGGTTGCTGCTGGGGTGAGTCTCCATGCCCAGTATTATTATGTGGTAACCAGGGATCGAACCCAGGCCCTTGCACTTGTAAGACAGGCACTGGAACCACTGAGCTAAATCCCCGGCCCACTTCTATTCTTGACTAATGAAGGAACCTAGGAGAAACAAATATGACCACCAAAGGTTGTATGAAACTCTCATTGCAAGGTGGCTACACCTGTAATAGCAACTGCTCAGGGGCCAAGGTAGGAAGACAGAAACTTTGAAGCCATCCTGGACAACTTGGAAGACCCTGTCTCAAAATGAAAAAAAAAATTTTTTTTCCAGATTTCCATCCAGGGCTGAGGATGTACCTCAATGGTACTACATCTACTTCAGAAGCTCGAGGTCCTGAGTTAAATCCTTGGTTACACATACACACACAAATTCCATCCAGTTTATTTTTAAAAGATTTATAATGCGGGTTTTTTTTGTGGGTTTTTTTTGAGACAAAATCTCACTCTGTAGTTCGGGCTGGCCCTGAACTCACTATATAGCCCAGGCTAGGCTTCAACTTACAGCAATCCTCCTGCCTCTGCCTCCCAAGTGCTGGGATTATAGGCGTAAGCCACCACACCTGGCATTCATAATGTATTTTAAGTTATTTCATTCAGAGCACATAATTTGTACTAGAACTTATTATTTAAATTGAGATCCACTTGTTCAAAATAATTTTTTTAAGTTTTTTTAAAGTAGTATTTTTTGTTTGTTTGTTTTTTATTTTTAATTTCTTGAAACAAGGTCTTGCTTTATAGGCAAACTGGTCCTGAACTCAGCAATCCTCCTGCCTCTGCCTCCTGAGTGGTGGGATTACAGGCATGAGCCACCACGCCCAGCACTGTGGTATGTGGTACTAATTGCAAGTGGGCATGAGTCACCATGCCTGGCATTGTTGTATGTGGTTATGGGGGATCAAACCTGGGACCTTGTCGGGGCCGGGGAGTTAGCTCAGTGGTTCCGGCGCCTGTCTCGCAAGCGCAAGGACCCGGGTTCGATTCCCCGGTAACCACATACAATACTGGGTGTGGAGACACGCCCAGCAGCAACCAGTACCACATACCACAGTGCCGGGCGTGGTGGCTCACGCCTGTGGTCCCAGCACTCGGGAGGCAGAGGCAGGAGGATTGTGATGTGAGTTGGAGGCTGAGCTCAGGGCCAGCCTGAACCACAAAGCGAGACCCTGTCTCCAAAAACCTAAAAAAAAAAAAAAAAAAAAACCTGGGACCTTGTGCTTGCAAAGCAGATGCAGGAACCATTGAGCTAAATCCCTGTCCTCTTTTTTAGTTTTTTGAGAGCGGGTCTCACTTTGTAGGTCAGGCTGGCCTTCAACTCACTTTGTAGCCCAGGCTAGCCTCAAACTCAGAAATCTTTCTGCCTCTGCCTGCGGAGTGCTGGAATCACAGGTGTGAGGCACCTCACTCAGCATTGAGGTATGTGGTTACTGAGGATCAGACTCAGGATCTTGTGCGTGCTAGGTAGGCACCAGAACTATTGAGCTAAATCTCCAGCCCTCAAAATAAAATTTTTTTAAATGCTGGGATGTAGCTCACTGGCAGAA
>PVIR01042525.1:0-12194 GCA_004026965.1 Petromus typicus | reverse complement strand
AAAAAAAATCTTTTGGTAAAAAAACGGAAATAAATCGCTTTATATAGTAGGTGAGAATTTCAGGGTAGGCAGAAGCATAGAGAAATGAGCGTCAAGATGTGTCATGTACAGATACAAATTCTCAGTGTTGAATGTGATCATAAGGTATGTATAAAGGGTACAAAGAAACTCAATAAAGGGAAAACAAAAAACAAAATCAGATAACTCTTATGAAGCATAATGGAGACTGGAATTTAAACTAAGGCATTCGAGACGTCATTCAGATTAAGAAAAGAGTGAAACTGTCATATCAGAACTGCATGTGAGTTTCAGATTACTGCTCAAGAAGGAAGAGCAAATTTGTAGAAAGAACGAAGAATGCATCAAGTATTCGTGAGAAAATCATTTAACGTTTAGCAACATAACTTTAAGTTTCTGACAAAAATGATAGCAATCAGACCAGAGGATATCTAAGACCTTTCCCAAGCTTGCAGTCTATGGAAGGTTCTTACCTGCTTTTACAATGATAATAATAATAATAATAGTAAAATAATAATAACTATATCAAAGATCCATGTTTCTGTTCAGCATTCCCCCGTGGACGATGTATTACCTTGGGAAATCTGAGGCTTGCCGAATCGTTGGATGCACACACGGAAGTAGAATAAATATCATAAGCTGAATAATGAGGTATTAGATGTTCAAAAGCACATCACTTTGGAGAGGGTGACTTTGAGTAAGACTTAGAGAAAAAGGATGAGACTTCTGGGAGGAAGCGATCACCAGAGACGGTGTACAGAGACAAGGAAATCCTCGTGATCTCTGAGAATGAAGAATGTTTAAATATGCCATCAGAAGCAAAAATCCCAGAAGAGGAGAAAATCATAATTTAGGCTATTAAAATAAACAAATTTGGATTTTGAGGAGACCGTGAGATGAAGGAGGCAGGGAGAAAAAAAGAATTAAGAAATGTTCTGTACATACACCAACCCCCCACAAGAAATGTCCACATTACTTATTGAAAACAGATGCTATTAAAACTATTGAAGAAATGAAACAAAATTGCACATTGGAAAAAAGAAATGAAAACTGCTCATTACAGAACAGTGGGAGATATTCACAGCATACATTTGACAAAAGGCTGATATCTGAAGTCTATAGAAAAACCTGGCAACTCAGACAGAATAACTCAATGAAAAAAATGAATAAATCATTTGGACATACATCACTCGAAAGAAGGTACACA
The DNA here is from genome assembly GCA_004026965.1 of Petromus typicus. Classification (NCBI taxonomy): domain Eukaryota; kingdom Metazoa; phylum Chordata; class Mammalia; order Rodentia; family Petromuridae; genus Petromus; species Petromus typicus. The sequence continues at coordinate 10,969 of PVIR01042525.1, read as the reverse complement.
ATAGGAAAATAAACATGTGCAGAAATGTTCAACATCAACTAGTCATTGGGAAACGCAAACTAACACCACATAAAATGTCTCTTCATATGGAATAGGGTGTCTAAAATTTAAAAAGATCAAAACTATATCAAATGAAGATGAAGATTTGGAGCAAGGAAAACTCACATTTTGCTTGTAGGAATGGCAAACAATAAATCCAAACCTTGGAAGGCTATTTGGCAGAATTTCAAAACATAAAATGTGCCCTTTTCCTATAATCTAGGAATCCCACAAATGAGTAACTAACTAGCAAAAATAAAAACATATCTACACAATCTTCATTTATTAGAGTCACGAAGTAGAAGTAACTCCAATGTGAATTAACAGATATTAGATAAACAAAATGTGGGTTAATATGCTCTTTCCATGCTATATCCATTCAATCACCTGTCATTCGGGGATAAAAAGAGCAAACTATGTATATATGTAAAATATTCACAAGAATGGGTGAAAGAGGTCAGGAACAAGTGTGTATAGAACAAGCAGTAATAGAACTGCACTGTTCTATTAATATAAAACATTGCCATCCTTAATGACAAAAAGGGAAATCATAGACTGTCCAGGACAGAAGGGTTAAAAGAAATGGGTAACAGAAAAGCATGAGAAAACATTGGGGTGACAGGTACAAATATTTTGTGTTTGGACCGTGGTATATGCATCTGTATCTGTCAAAGCTTGTTGGGTTATACACTGTAAATGAATGTCAATTATTGTAAGTTATGCTTCAATGAGATTGATTTTTAAATGACCTAACCATAGGATAAAAATAGGGAAACCCCCACAATTTATCCCTTCCAAAAACAGAACTTGCAATGATTTAAGTATAGTAATTTAAAAATGAAAAAGCTGTGGAACAGGTGGTAAGACTGAAGTGCATTTAGTTTGATGCTTTGGAAAATCTTACTCACTTTCTAGAATTAAGACAGAAGTTTTTCTTTAGCTTTTCTTGTTCTCACACAAATGAGGTTATTTATTCTTACTTTTCTCACCAGTTTGCTTTCTATTTACAGGCTTCATCCTGAACTTTCAGAGTGGCCCAGATCTCTGCATGATTACAATCTGAAGCTTCATCTTTCCAGATAAGGCAAAATAAAGCTCTGGAAAAGAAATAATTTTCCAAGCACTTATAATCTGAATATTTGCTAAGTGAGTGATGAACAGCCAACATAAGTTAAACAGAATGAAAATATTAATGTCACTTCAGAGAAGACTATTGACACTTCAGAAGACTGAAGGAGACAGCACTCATTACTAACCAAGCTAAACACTAGACTTTGGAAATGTAGAAATCATTCACACAGTCTGCACATTCAAAAAAGTGTGGTTTGCACACTTGCTACATGAGAGAGTACTGGTTTGTCTCTAGAGAGTTAATCTCATACTGCCCAGCGCATTGAAGAGAAACAGCTTTTAGACCTTACACCTAGTATTTGTGTTGGTAGATACTTTGTGGATATTTTAGGATCAGTTTTTGCTTTACTACTTTATTATCCTTCTCCCTTGTGACATGTCTTCTGGTTTCCTGGAAAATATGTGTGCTTTAAAACTTACTTCTATGAGAACAATATTTAGACAAGGATAGCCAATTTTCAAATAACAGCTTTAGTACAAATAGTGCAATAGGGACAGGTAATATTATACCACTGCTTCTAGTTCACACTCAGTCCATAAAACTGCTTGCAGTGAGAGCCAGCCTCTGAAGTCACACAGACTCAATAGTGCTACTCATTGCAGTCTTGAAAGAGTAGGGTTGAATTAATTAGGCAATGGAAAACTTTCTGGAAATAACAGAGGGTCTGTGCCCATCTGGATAGCTTTGATGGGCAGCCTTGACAAGAGAACAGGAGTCTCAACACGAGCTTAGCAAGCGTGGGAGTCCTGGTCACCCATAGCAAGCATGAATCTTGCTTTCCTAACCTGGGATTCTGTAACTTTTGATGAATTAGCAGTTAAATAAATTCTGAGTATTTTCCTAGCATAGAGTTAGATACTGATGCAGATAACAAAAGAAATATTAGATGTTTCTTTCTGTTAATCTTTGCTATCACTGGAATCACATAACAATCATTGGAATGAAGCATCAAAATATAAACATGTTGGGCCGTGGATTTAGCTCAGCGGTTCTGGTGCCTGCCTTGCAAATGCAAAGGCCTGGGTTCAATCCCTGGTAACCACATACAACAATGCTGGGCATAGAGACTCACACCCACCAGCAATCAGCACCACACACCAGTTCCAGGCATAGTAACTCACACCTGTAATCCCAGCACTCAGGAGGCAGAAGCAGGAGGATTTCTTAGAGTTTGAGGGTGAGCTTAGGGCCAGCCTGAACTACTATTTTCTTTCCAAAAAGAAAATAAATAAATAAACATGTTAATAAATATAAACATAAGGGCTGAATTAGTATCGAGTGTACTACAGAACTCTAAAGCTTACAAAGATTGGAATTGTGTAGATCTTCCTTGGCAAGGAATGTACAGGGTCTGGCTGTGCTAGAGAGGGGACTGTGAGGAGGGCTTCTTTCATTTCTTCCCCATCCCCTAAAAAAAATCTCCCCAGGCTGACAGCTTATGTGCCTTCAGGTCATCAGGGCTGTGTGGTTAGTTGTGAAATGCTCTGGCCAAACTGCTTGCTCTTCCAATTAAAGAAAGTAATACAGACATGTACACTATGTTCCAGTTATGGATATAATGCAAAGCTCATATCTCAAACGACAATATGTAACAGATAGTTGATGAATTCTTAGAAATTTTGATTCATGATTTGCCTGGAATTTGAAGTTCTCAAGTCTTTTATGCTAACATTTTCTTGTCATTCAGCTACTCCTTGGTGGTATCATATAAAATCTAGAGTTTGAAAAAATGTTAAAAGCATTTTTTTCCCTTCAGAAGCCAAGCATCATTTGTAGCCATACAATGCAAGGTCTGAGATATGAGCTTCACATTATATTCATAACTGGAACATAGTATGTATGTCTGTGTTATTTTCTTTAATTGGAAGAGCAAGCAGTTTGGCCAGAGCGTTTCACAGCTAGCCACACAGCCCTGATGACCTGAAGTGGGCTTACTAGGCAGAGCTCAGGCTCTGCTCTTTTCCTCTCTCTCAGAGTCCGAGCAGCCACATTCTGCTGTACACATCCTACTCTGAGGTTCTTTCTAGGGCCTCCAAACACCATCACCATGCTGGCCTCTCTGACAGAAAGTAAGAGGATACCATTATCCTTGGGAAGCAGGCTAAGAAGAGTGTAACTAGAAGAAACTATGCAGGGAAACTGGGCTGAGAACAGGTTGTCAGGATCTCATCAGCTCAGTTTGAATGTAAACACTTCACATTCTGGGCTCAAAACTTAAATAATGCCCCGGAAGGGGAACCTGTACCTAGGATGGGACAATATGTGCACTGTGATCACACTTGCACTTCCCAGAGTAAGGGGCTGAGGATTTAGCTGAGTGGTTCTTTACCTGCTTTGGAAGCATAAAGTCTTGAGTTCAAACCTTTGTACCAGAAAAAACGACAAAGTTAGTCTAGGATTCTGCTCTTTGTCTCCTGTCCAGGTCAGTCAGTCTTGCTCTGGAATACCCTCTACACCATTGTCACCCTTGCCATATTCCTTCTCAAGCTTTTCTATCCCACCAATATCAGAGGTGACAATGGATGAGAAACGCTGTCTACTTCTCTGTAAGTTGTCTGCTTGCTTATAATCTAAGAAGAAATAAAGACTGAATTAAATAAATAAAACATTTTAAGGAGGCAGCACACAAATTCTTAAAGCCTGTTTCCCTCATCAGCTACAGTTAATTTAAGCCATGATAGCCACATGGAGGAGAATTTGAGGCAGAAGGAAGAATATATGCAAAGTCCCAGTGGCAGAAGATGACATAGAACACTTGACAAATTGAAAGTGACGCTGGAAAACAAAGAGAGAAGAAGATTCCAGAAGAGATTTGACAGATAAGAATGGAACACATTCCACCAGCCTTGATAAACTGGTAGAATTTGGGCTGTAATTATAAAAGTAAGATAAATAGATAAATAAGTAGATAAATCTCTAAGAATATGAACAAATGTTAGAATCAAAGTAAGCACGAGTCCTCAGATTCTCCCTTTAGTGTGATCTTTGGGCTTGTTTCCTTTATTCTGGACAGAAGTGAAGGAAAGAAGATAGATCATCAACTAAAAATTCTATCAGATTACAGACAGTATCTCTGATTTTCATCTCAGAGATTAGTTCTGATTTCCATTTTACTAGATCGGCTTTTTTTTTTTTTTAACCATCTCAAAGAATCCTGGTGATTGAGCTTCAGTTTGCTCCATTTCCCTTTTCCCTGAGTTTCCCTGTAGTGGTGATCTTTTTGTCTGTTTTTAAAAAATTTTTTCATATTCCTATTCCTTTGTCATTGCTGATGTTATTTGTTTAATTCCCTGCCTGGTGTCTGGGCAATGTTTGTTGCAAATCTCTTTCTTCCTAATATTTGGAACCATTAGGAGATGGCTACTTCCTGGGTTGTCCTTCTTGGATCTGTAATGGGCCTTGAGAGATCTTAGTTCTGGCATACTATGGGAGATATGTGAACAGAACAATTACAATCTCTTTGTTGACATGATGAAATCATTATCATAAGAAGTATTGAGCACATTAAATGAAATGAAATGCTATGGCAATTGCTATGCTGAAAACTTTAACCTCATGAGCTACCTCTATGACCATATGCCAAAATTTAGAATTAATCAGAAATGTGTTTACATCATGCAAGTCCTTAAATGTAGCAACAGTACCCTTTGGGAATAAAAGATCACTGAGGAGTTGGGGAGGTAGGAAGACAGAAGGAGACTGAAATATTAGAAATAGGGGTAGAAGATTTATTTAAAGATCACATAGACCTTGAGAAGCTTATAAATGCCAGAAGACAACAGAGGCTAGAGGGACATATATAAGACAGTACAGACTGAGAACCGCAGGACCACTAGGGACTTTGTACATCCTCTTATAATAATGCAGAAACAAGAGAAATTAGGAAGACTGAAACCCTTTTACTTCTTTATTTTGGCTGGAGGATAGGAGAGTGTGAGAGAGCAAGAGGAGATTACCCTTGCTTCTTCTATGGTACATCAGAGGCAGGTATTTTACAAATGCATCTTATTTCTAAGGAGACCTTCCAGATTTCTGAGTCCTAGGTATTCATTCAAATACTAATCTAGGTACCATTGCAGAATAATTTTGCGATGTGATCATGTTTGAAAACAAATGCATTCATAGATTATAAAGTAGGTCCAACCTAATCACATGAGTCTTTAAAAGTAGAGAATTTTCTCTTTCTGATTAAAAAAAAAAGAAATGAGAGAAATTTGAAGCATCGGGGAATGTCATGGGAGTTCTCCTGTTGCCGAAATGGAGGGAATGACTGGCAAGGACCAGAGAATGGCCTGAGCACTAGCGAGAGCACAGAGACTCTGTTCCTATACTTCTGTGAGATGGACTCTCCTACGTTCCAGTGAGCCTTGATAAAATCCCTATCCCAGACTCCAGACAAGGATACCATCCAGCCAACATCCTGAAGATGGTCTGAAAGACCCCGAGGAGAGAACTTAACCACACCATGCTCAGACTCTGCTAGGCCACTTTGTACATGTCTGATTTAAGGCAAATAACTTTCCTCCTCATGATCCTATTTCTGTAAGATGAAGATAACATGATACCTCTGTTTTAAAAAAGCTTTGTGTGCACTGAATGAGATAATCTATTATTATTTTTTAAATTAAAATCTTTATTGGGACATTACATATACACATCATGACTGCACTCAGCAATAAGAATATGTACCAGTATATGACACAACTTAATTCTCATTTTTCCCATCCCCTACCCACCTTATCACCCTGCCCCCTATATACATGAGCTTTGTTTCCTTTCTTTTTGTTACAATATCATTATTTACCCTCTTGATTTACCCCTTCACCCTATTTATCTTTGAGTATTTTCTATTTCACAATATATAACATACATTTTAAAACTCATTTACATCTTCATTTTCTCATACCAGAGAAAAGATATGATATTTACACATCTGCAACCTATTTATTTCACATATGAGGATGTCCTCAAAGTTGTCCACTTAAGTATAAATGATTCAGTCTTATCATTTTTAAGACATAATAACCCATTCTGTAAAAGAACCACAACTTTTTAGTCCAGTCTCCAGCTGACGGACATTTAGGTTGTTTCCAAGATTTAGCTATCACAAACTGAGCTGTTATAAATATGGGTGCATATAAGTCACTGTGACATGAAACATTTAATTCTTTTGTGAATCCATTAATTTTTTAAATTAAATTCTTTATTGGTACTTCTTTTTTCTTGAGACAGGGTCTCGCTTTGTAGTTCAGGCTTGTCCTTAGCTCACCATGTAGTCCAGGCATGCCTTAAACTCACAGCAATCTTCCTGGCTCTGCCTTTTGAGTGCTAGGATTATAGGCATGAGCCACCATGCCTGACCCTGTGAAATGTGGTACTGATTGCTGGTGGGCATAAGTCACCACAACCAACATAGTTGTATGTGGTTACTGAGGATTGAACTAGGGACCTTGCATTTGCAAGGCAGGCACTGGAACCACTGAGCTAAATCCCTAGCCCTGTTGGTATGTTCTAAATACACATTATGATCACACTCAACATTAGGAATTTGCACCAGTATATAACATAAGTTAATTATCATTTTTACCCATTCGCCTACCTCTTTCGCTCCCTGTATATATATATGCTTTCCTTATTATTATCACCATATTGGTGATACTTTTCTGTGGTATCAAGGATTGAACTCAGGCCCTTGTGCTTCCAAGGTAGATGTGTACCACTTGAGCTAAATCCCAGGTTCCTGAGATAACTCATTCTTAGTTGGATAGTTGCTGTAGTGAACACTCACGTTTATTATAAATTGCAAATTTTTTATCTTTATTGGTACATTAAATATACACATCATGATTGCACTCCATAATTTACCTATGGTCCAGAAATGTGATACAAGAAAATGAAGCCCTTTTCTTCATCTGAAAAAAAAATAAATTTACAATATTTATTGCACTTGTATATAGTTTAGCCTCCATATCCGTGATTTGGCATCTAGAGAGTCAACAAACCATGAACAAAAAACAATTAGGTCTATAATGGTTGCATTGGTACTGAACATGCACAAATTTCTATCTTTTTCTACTATTCTCTAAATAAATATTACAATATTTAAACAGCATTTACACTGAATTTGGTTTTATAAATGTCTATTCTTTGATTTATTCAGGAGGAATATTCTTTGTATATATTTTATTTTGAATATATTTGAATATATTTTATTCTTTGTGTAGGTTATATGAAAATATAATAAATTTTATATGAAAGGCTTGCACATCTATGGATTTTGATAGCCAGAGGGGGTTCCTGGGAAAATTCCCAGAATGCCAAGAGATGGTTGTGTTCAATAGACACACAATATACTGTAAGATAACTAAATGTCAAACATTTGCCTTTGTCAGTTGCCACTTACAAAGATGTCATAATTAGACATAATTAGACATTAGATACATAATTAGAGACTCTCAGATTTTATAATTTTAAGGCCATGGCTTATGTGTATTCCAAAATAGAGTTAGAGTGGTTATGTACTCCTTGTGGTATTTAGTATAGTGTGATACAGTTTTTTTTTTATGTTATTGTTGTTGGTAATGGTGTTATTGGTAGGAGAATGAGTAACAAAATTACAGAGGGAAAAGAGAAATTCTGGAAGGTTAGAGTTTTAAGAATAATCTAAGGGCTGGAATTCCATGGACAATCAATCAGAAAGACCAATTTGCTACCAGTATAATAGAATTGTGGGTACATAGGCACTGCATTAAGATCTTTAACTTTGTACAAGTATGTTAAAACTTATGCATGATTTTGGATCTTTACACACAATGCTGTGATCAACACAATGAATCAATTATTTTTTCAAGTCCTCTGAATTGCCTATTCTGGAAAGCAGAAATAGTACCCCTTTAGAATATTTTAAAATTTGCACAGAGCTGAGCATAGTGCTTTGCTCATTAAATGAATTAAATGGACCATCACTAGGAAACAGAAATATGCATGAGTCAAATTTATTCTTTTAAAAAGTACTTCAACTCAAGAAGTTTTAATCCTTTATGGCATAGAACACTTTAATAGTCAGCAAAAATTACAAGCTCCTTCTCAGAATTAACTAGCTAACAGCCTAAAGTAAAATACCCAAGATTACAAAAGTAAACAAACTACAAGGAAATATGATCATCCAACCATTAAAAATATATTTGTAACATGGAAATCTATGTGCTTTTATTATCATTAAATAGCATCTCATGACAAACCAAGTGATTTCCATTTTTCATAAATATGAACACTTAAAAATAATAACTAGTAAGTCCTTGATAAAAATATTGTTGTACATTGTATGCATTTAAGTTCATGGAATTTCTTAATTCCTTTCTAGGGTTTTTTGGTATAAACATCTCTGACCAAAATTTAAGTCCTTTCCCTAGGAAAGACTAAATTTGGCCCTGCAAATGTGTTTCAAGTCATAACAATCAAAATTCAAAAGTTAAAGAAGTATTAGAAACTCAGTAATATCAAATAATTAATAGTCACAAGGTACTAGTGTTTACTGGATCAATGACAAAGAATTAATTCATAGTTTTTGTTCACAAATACATGTCCAGTCAGGGGTGAATGGGTAGACATGACTGACATACTCAGGAGTTCTGAAACCAAAACTGGAGTAAAGCTGTTATCTCATATTTATACTCAGAAAATACTTATTTAAATGAATGTGCTACATTTTGGGCAATGAGGACATGAACTTGGAAGACAGCAGCAGACTGACAGACATCTGTTAAACATTAAGAAAGTTCAAGATGGCTGCATAGAGATGCCTTACACACAACTTCATCACAGAGAAGAATTGGGAAAATAATGCATTTTGAAGTCAATGGTTGAGAGAGAATTTTGGAAATCATCAAGAAAGTGACAGAAGTGCTAAAAACATAGAGTCAAGGAAGCAAGTAGAGAAGGTAATAAATCAAGTTGAAATTGCAACCCCCAAATTCCCATTGGGGAAAAATTTCATGTGGAAAAAAGATAATTAGAAACCACCATCAACACAGCAAAGAAGAAGTCCTAATTTCAGGAGAATTTTACAGTCATTAGAAGGTTTAAGTCTAGTTTGAATAAGTAGTTAATCTAAGAGCCAGTATTCTCCTCCATGAGTAACTCCCAACCCTAGAATCAAAGATGCTGCAACAGGTATATGGAACAGGGAAAGGAAACATAACTAGAACCTCTGCAGTTAAGTTCTAGTCTCTTGTGAGCCAGACAGCACAAGGTGACTTAATTAATATATAGACAGAAATGAGACTTAGAAAAGAAGCTGGGCTTGAGCCTGATCCATGCTTTTCTGGGCAACGAAGACAAAAACCCCAGCTTGTCACTCTTATATTCAGTACACAGGGAATACCTAATGTAATAGATCACTCAGAGGCCAGAATGTACAAGGTATCGCAGAGGGCAATAGTTTTAGTACATCAGAAGTAACAAATGTAACAGATTACTGTTACATTTGGTCAGCTGGTTTGGTATATCCTAGAACAATGAGGAATTATGTGGATGAAGATCCTGTGTAGTTCTGTTCTGGAGTATTACAGCATGTGGGACCTCTGGGGTCTTCATCATTATAGGAAGAGAAGATAGAGTTACTTCCAGTTATGCCATAGCTGACCTATAAACAGGAAAACTAAGCCTAATCATACTTGTAGTTGTAAAATTATTTTTCCCCAAAATTATATCAAATTGCTCCTGAAAAATAGCTACAACTAAACATTATCCTTCTTTGGGGGCAACAATTGTTCCTCTGATGCTACAAAACTGGACCTCTGTACATCTCACAAGGTAGAAGTGGACCCATCATCCTGTTCAAGGGCAACAGCTGTCATAGGCAAAATTCTGAATACTGCTGATAACCCATATGAAGTGTTTCCTCCCAGTGTTTCCACACGTGTCACAGAAGTCCTGAGAAGAACTCTGTGTTCTTCATCACCTGGAATATAACTACAAGCACCTTAAAACCAGCACCACTCACATCTCTCTGCAAGAACTAGGGAAGTTCTCCACCTCATCCTGCTGACTTGCAACTGAAATTTCTGTCGCAAAAAGGAGAGGCACTGCCCAAGGGGAGGGGTCATATCAACATCCTAAACTATCAAAACCATCCTTAGCACTATCCTAAAGTAACCTAGAGGAATTCCTAGCCATGTCTTTTTTTTTTTTTTTTTTTTGAGACAGGGCCTCGCTTTGTGGTTCAGGCTGGCCCTGAGCTCAGCCTCCAACTCACATCACAGCAATCCTCCTGCCTCTGCCTCCCAAGTGCTGGGATTACAGGTGTGAGCCACCACGCCTGGCACTGTGGTTATATGGTATGGTTGCTGCTGGGCATGAGTCTTCATGCCCATGGTATGTGGTTACTGGGGAATTGAACCCAGGCCCTTACACTTGCAATACAGGCACCGGAACCACTGAGCTAACTCCCCAGCCCCCTAGCCATGTCTTTTTAACTTCAAGACTACAAGCACCAAAACGTACAAAACCAAATTTTACTTGTGCTTGACCCATAGGATCTTTTATTCATGTTTTCCACCTACAGGAATATGGATAATGCCACAAATCCAAGTATTATATGTACCTTCCCAACAGCTCTGAGGAAGGTTTCTTCCAGAGCCTATTGACTTGAGCCCATTGTTACTATTGCCATACACACTGACATGACTTGTACTTACCTCTTGGGATATGAAAATGATACCATCTGTGTTCTGTAGCTCCAAGAAAGTACAATATTCAGTATCACTTCCTATCACCCTGCAGAAACTAGAAAAGGTG
>PVIR01042524.1:0-12199 GCA_004026965.1 Petromus typicus | reverse complement strand
CTAAAACAGCTGTAGCATGTCCATTCCTCACAATATTTATTTCATACTAAAACTCACACAACGAGCCAACGATTTAGCTCAGTGGTTCCCGGTGTCTACCTGGCAATCACAAGGTCCTGAGTTCAATCCCCAGCAGCCACATACCACAATGTCAGGTGTGGTGGCTCACACTTGTAATCCCAGCACTTAGGAGGCAGAGGCAGGAGAATCGCTGCAAGTTCAAGGCTCATCTGGGCTATCTAGTGAGCTCAGTGCCAGCCTGAACTACAAAGTGAGACCCTGTCTCCAAAAAACAAAACAAAACAAAACAAAACAAACAAAAAAACCCCACACAAACCTAAATTTAGCTAATGCATTCTATTCTCCATAAAACTGCCTTATACAATACAGCATGCCAAATTAATTCTGAATCTCAGTTTAACAGTATTTGGGATATACACACACTAAAACATAATTATCTGAAATTCAAATTTAACTGGGCATTCTCTAAGTACAGCAGACTGATGCTGGGTGAAGTCCTACTTCAAACTGGAGACATTCTAATAAGGGCATATTTTTGTTAGCAGTTATTACTGACTCAGATCTAGTTAGATTCCTTAAAAATTGCTAGATATTTGTTCACGTAATAAAAATATACACTTTAACTCTTTCAATGTTTAATTAGGAAAGATGAAAATAATACACAGAATATAATACTCTACATAAAGCAAAAGGAAAACTCTGTACTTGTTTTTACCTACATCTTTTCCTCTCTTCCCTTTATTTTGGTGGGGGGTACCGTACTACACGGCTCAGGCTGGCCTAGAACTCCTCCTTCCTCAGCCTCCCAGGTGCTGGGATTATAGGGCTGTGCTCAATGATGCCTGGCTTTTCCCTAAACTTAACCTTTAACCCACAATTACTTAAACTTCTAGTTTACCTCTGGAGGCACAAACCATAACAAAAATAAAAACAGAAGTTCCAGAAATGATTCAACAGAAAACAGACTTAAGTAATTTTACCATGTCAGCTAATTAAGTAATAATTACAATCTTTCATTAATTTCTAAATTTAGAAATTCTTTTACAAAGTTATGACTGAACATTATCAAAGCAAGTACTTTAACTAATATCCCATAATTAATACCTTGCGGAAAGGGACTAGCTGCTGATACAGTCACTCCTGGATTTCTTCCACCACCAGGTTTCCTTCCCCTCTGACCTGAGCTGTGAGCTGAAGACTTCTTCCCTTTGCTCTCTGACCCTCTGGGCTCTGAAACATCTTTTCCACTGGAAGTGTGTGCAGAGACTTCCTGGAAATTTGCGTTTGTAAATCTTGCTGTAGTATCTTCCAAGCGCTTCAATGATCCAGATATAGAGTTGGTGCTAGTGCTTGTGTAAGTCTAGTATTTTGATTCCAACAAGGATTTAAAGAAGAAAAAAAAAAAAACTGATTACATTTGGCCACAGAAAGTAGTAAGCTGCACATTATTAATAATTATTGAACGTATATAAAACATAAACTTCACTTCTGTAAGCAGGTTATGAAAATCATGAAAAACAATTATTTTAAACTCTATTGTAACTATTTTCTTTTTCTTTCTTGTAGTCCTGGGATCCAACCTGGAGCTTTCTGCATGTTAAGCATGTATTCTACTATTGAGCTCCATCCTCATCCCCGCTACTGGCTTTCAAAGGCAATGTAAGTAATTTACAGTATGGCTGTCTTGAGAGTTAAGACTGCAGCAATTAAAGTACCCATTAGTCAACTACAGTAAGTGAAACACCGCAACTCCAAAGGAATTCATTTCTCAAACAAAATCATTTCAACAAGAACTATTTCCCAGACAAAATTATAACAAACTTCAGAGCTGAAAACAGGAAGACAATAATTAAAGAAAACTAAGGTGCTACCAGTCTACTGAAGAACTATATCCATTAAACTATAAGGCTCTTGCACAGGATAGGTTAAGATTTTCTAACAATTCAGGTGAAAACTCCTTTTTAAAAAAGAATGATTATGATCTTTAAAGATAAATCATTTCTTTCCAAGATTAGCTGGAGGAAAAGTGACACATTATCGTCAAGATTTTTACTACTATTCCTAAAGCTGATTTTCAATCATCCCTGTTGATCAGGGTATGATTGAGGAAACAAGGAAAATAGAGACCTCTTCAAGTAACTATTTTCTGGGATACTGGGTGTTCTGCTTCTGTTTTTGCTTTTTTGAGACAGGATCTCACTTTTATAATTCAAGGTGGCCCTGAGCTCACTATATAGCCCACGTAAGCATTGAACTCTGAGGAATCCTCCTCCCTCTGCCTCCTGAGTGCTGGGATTACAACAGTGAGCGACCACACCTGACGCTGTGGTATGTGGTTATAGGGAGATCAAATTTGGGACCTTGTGCTTGCAAGTCAGGTGCCAGAACCATTGAGCTAAAAAAATTCCTGACCCTAGTTTCTGGTTTTTAGTAATCATTTTCAATACAAGATCTACCCAAACATTCATCAACATGCTTGGAAATGAAAGATTTACAATGCTTACAGAGGCAAGGACTCCTGATATTGCTATCAGTTTATTCAAGTATCCAGGATAACCAAATAGTGCGCTAAAGTTCATCAGATGCCCTGAACCTAACTGGCATCAAGTTTGTTAAATAAATATTTTTGTAATGCATGTATCAATAACCTCAGGTATAAAAATGAAAATATCTGAACATAAACAAATGTGAATTTCCCACACATAGCCACCATTAATATTAACAATCAGAAGGGCCAGGGATGTAGCTCAGTGCTTCTGGCGCCTGCCTTCACAACCACAAGGTGCCAAGTTTGATAACTGATACCAAAAAAATGAAACAAAACAAAAACTATTAATAAACAGATAAATTTGTAAAGTATGGAAGTAATAAAATCAATGTTCAAAAGCATCGTCATTTTTAGCAAAATTAGTGTTCAAAAGGAAAAATGAGAAGATATCTAATGTCTTGAAGACCAAATCCTTATCAATACTTTTCCGCTCGTTTTTCCCTATTGCTACCTCAACTGTTATCAGTTTTCTGCCAGTAACAAGATTTTTACCATAAAATATAACAAACATTATTTCACAGAAACAAAATGGTCACCATTCTGGCCAACTACAATACACAAACAAAATCAGTTTCTGAAACCACTCTAGGAGGAAAACAGTCCCACTTAATAAATCAATCACATTAAGCTAATGAAACTTCATGGCTTACTTTAAAAACAGGAATCTCTTCCACACTGGGCAGATCGATTTGCAAACTACCTCATCTCATTTTCAAACATTTTTTTCCAATTACTTAAGATTATCCTGAGGTTCTCCATTTCTCTCCCATCTGACCTTTGCATGACCTACTGAAGTTCAAAAATCATCTAAGAAAACACAATGGTGCCTTTCATTCATACATTTCGTTCAAGTATCAAAGGATGAAGAGAAACCAGGCGAAGTACTGTTAATCAAGGTACAGAACGCTGTTCACTCCCAAAACCAACCTCAATCAGGGCTGGTCAACTTTCCCATTTATTTAACAGAATGTCTTTACCTCCACCTTCAAGTATAAATCTGCCTACAATACCAATAAAAACAAGATATCTGGGAGCAAAAGTACTACAAAGAAAGCAATAAAGGAAATGATCAAAATTAGTGACAGGGATCATGTTAAGTAAAACCATAACTGAATAGTCTGCTTTTTAAAAATATATATACTTTTAAAGTTTCCAAAGATATCAGAAGCTTAATATGGTAAAATTTTTGCTTAGTATGTTAACATCTGAAGAAAAAAATACACATAATAAATCGTATTCCCAATGTTACATAGGTTTAATTCAGAGACTTTGGCCTTAAAGCGACCTTAAACAAGACCTTCCCTGTTTCAAAGTTCATTTTAAAATAGAAGGTTGGGGAGGAGAGAGGAACTAAGTTCAGTAATGTACTCCTGACACAATATAGTGCTGGGGTATCTTACCATAAACAATCAATAAATCCAAAAAGAGAAAAATTAAAAGGGGCAGCCAAGAGAGCTGGAAGAGTGCCTCAAAGACACAATGAACATATGCAAGACTAAATGTATGAAGCTGTTGTTTTCTCGGATTCTCACCCTATATGCCTCTTATAGCAGGAGCACCTCATTCCTGAATGGCCATAACGTATAAAAATACCTGCTTTGGGGGCTGCGGATTTAGCTCAGTGGTTCTAGCACCTGTCTTGCAAGCTCAAGGGCCCGGTTCGATCCCTCCTCCCAACCACCTACCATACTGGGTGTGGAGACTCACGCCCAGCAGCAATTAGCACCACATACCACAGTGCCAGGTGTGGTGGCTCACGCCTGTGATACCAGCACTGGGGAGGCAGAGGCAGGAGGATGGCTGTGACGTGAGTTTGAGTCTGAGCTCAGGGCCAGCCTGAGCTGCATACAAAAGCGAGACCCTGTCACCACAAAAAAAAAAAAAACTGCTTTTCATGCAACTTGGACCACTAAAGGCAAACTCTTTCCATTACTGCTTGCCACACTCTGGATGAGTCCAGTGCATTCAAGGCTTATTTGCCAGTCTGTGTGGTTACTGGAAAGTGACGGAATCCTTAACAGGTAGAGCTAGCAGAAAAAATCAGGTCACTCTGTTGGGACCCCTAACCCCTTTTCCACTCTCTCTCTGCTCACACACACCACCAAGGAACAGATGGCCTCTACCACTTGCACCACCTGTGATATAATATGTCACAGTACAGCCAAAACCTATACTGAAACCTCAGAAACCAAGAGTCTAAATACATCTTCTTTCCACAGCAGCACAACATCGCAGGTATTCTGTCACAGTGAGGGAAAGCTGACAAGAGAACACTCAATTGAAGAAAGCACAGTCCTTTTATTCTTTACCTCTAGAGATAAAAGCTAGTACTGAGTCTAAATTCATGCACAAATACTTTGGTCTATATTGTAATTTACAAGGACCTTAGTAATATATATAGAATATGTATAATTTTTGTTCACAGCTAATTATACTTATTAAACCTCTGGTAAGACGCAGCACCAGTGACCTACTCAGTAACAATAGCAAAAATTTTCCTAACAATTTGAAATTACACTTTAAAATTAAATAATGATTCTTTAATAGGTAACCAAAGAAAACAGTAGTTAAGTTTGTTTTAAAAGTATAGTTAGCTCAAATTATTTTACAAGGCTTTCCTATACATCAGTAAGTAGGAGGCACCAGGAAGAACAAAGCCAGGGCTATGTCTTCAATCACAAGTAAACTAATACACTGCTTACAATCTTAAAACGATGTGATGTACTGGACCAGTCAATGTCTCATAAAAGCCACAAACATCTCCCCAAGTCAACCACGGGAATATAGTACAGAAATTATACACCATGACTCAGGGCAAGAATGTAGACACTTTAAACAAAGAGAACAATGAACTATAGCTAAGTGTTAGGTATCACAACTTATGTGTTACTGGAATACCCAAAGGAAAACAGGAGGAGAACTGAGTAAATAATGGTAGAGAAATTACAAATATGAAGAAAGCAGTTAAGGCCACACATTTGAAAATTTCAACTAACTCCAATTACAAGAAACATGAATAAAACTATCCGAATACATTATCAAATTGTTAACTCATTAAAACCCAGTGGTAAGAAGAAAATTTAAAATAATCTATAAAAGGATTTAAAATAAAAAAGAATATCTTATATACTAAAACACAAGGATGAAAAGGAATGTATCTCTGGAAACAACATAACAAAAAACCAGAAAGGTATAAGGTGAAACTATCCGCCAGTTAGAATTCTATAGCTACCTAAAATATCTTCTAAAATTAAATGCAAAGTAAAAGCTTTTTCAGAAATAAAAGTTGAAAGAACTAATCAACAAGACCAATAATACAATAAATGCAACATTTCATTTGTCATTAGGCAGAAGAGTAATGACAAATGAAATGTATGTCCATGAAAAGAAACAAAAAAACCCTAAAAATGGTGAAATACCAGTAATTATACAGTATAAATACAGCAAAAACTGTAATTATTGAAGAAATTTCATTATTTTAACCTATTTAAAGCTGACAATTTAGAGCAAACAGTATCTATTATAGGCTCATAACAAATCTACAATTTTATAAAGTGAAAAAAAATAGCACAACAGTCAGAGGTAAGAATGAGGTATACGGGCAGCAGAGAGCTTAGTGATTCTGACATCCTGAGTTCGATAAGTGGTAACCACATACCACAACACCAGGCATGGTGGCTCACATCTGTAATCCCAGAGCTAGGGAGGCAGAGGCAGGAGGATTGCTCTGAGTTCAAGGCTGAGCTCAGGGCCCGCCTGCACTACAAAGCAAGACTGTCTCAGAAAAGAAAAAAAAAAAAAATGCAAATACAACATAAGAAAATATGTAATTCAGTACTTACAGGGGAATTTACACCATTAAAAGCCCCTATACTTAAAAAAAAAAAAAAATCCAAGAGAAAGAAATGGCCCCAGGCAAATACAGATTCCTGAGTTAGTCCCCTATCCTGGGAGGGAGGCTGATTTAAGAGCCTACATCAGGATTTCTAGTTTCTAGTCAAAGAACTTAATGGTCTTCACTCTATCCTAAAACAAGTAAAAATCTAAGCAAACAAAAATTTCCTATTCTTCTTAAGGAGGTCACAAAATAGCTACTCCAAAATTGGACAGATTTAATAGGACAGGGAGAAACAATTATCTGACCCAAAATCCACCAACAGAAACCACCACAGGAAACAGAACCACAGAAAGAAATAAAAGCTGTACCCGATAATACTTAAGGGTATAGACTAAATGTGGGAGGAAAAACTTGATGGGCCCAAGTTCTAGCAAGTTCTTGGTATGAATCTCACAGGCAGATCCCTGGCACTTTGCCTCAGGGCAAAGAGATGTGCAGCGATATTCAAACATTATGTTAACAGGGTCTGTCCTGAGAAACTAGTTAACAGAGCCTAAATGTGGTGGGGTTTTATCAGAGTCTTACTAACCAGGGTAAGGAAAACACACATTTATCCTCACCCACACTCCAGCCATCCTATATTGCCTAAGAAAGGGGTTAAAATTGAAAAGGACTTAGGAAGCTCATAGTGGAGACAAAGACTCATATAAAAACCAAGATCTAAAATGACAGGAATACAAAGATCTAGCTCTTCCACCCCACCTCACCACTGCATCATTATAGGTCCATTTACGGCAGCTCGTTTTACCAGGATACCATGTCCATGCACTTTATTATTTTAAATTTAACAAGGAACAGTTTGTTCAAAATTCTATCTAAGTACATGATTATTTATGTGCACACAGACAACTTATGCATGTGTGAAAAGAATGACAGCAATCATAGAAGGAATTAGAGAAAGTATCAGAAAAATTTGTCAGAAAGTACTTGCTCTTTAGTGTTATTTGAAAGTGGACTTGGATTAATTGTATTGCAAAATACAACACACACTAAAAACAAGGAAGAAAATAGAAATCACAAAAGGCAGAAATGACATGGAACACAAATCCAAGGGCAACAAACCAGAAAACAATAAAAATTGTTTTAAAAAAAAAAAGAGTAACCTACTCTTACCAGTAATCATTTATAAATTACACATCAAAAGAAACAAAATATTGCCAGAGGGAATGACAAACCAAGAACTTTAAATGCTGTCTACAACAAACCTGTTTTGAATAAGATACATACAGCCAGGCATGGTAGCGCATACCTATATTCTCACCACTCGGGAGGAAGAAGTAGGAGGATTGCTTTGAGTATGAACCTAGCATGGGCTACATAGTGAGTACAGGGCCAGCCTGAATTAGAAATCGAGACCCTGTCTCAAAACTAACAAAGAGCAAAGTCCTAAATTCACTCAATACCAAAAAAACATATTTGAAGCACGAAAAAGAATTTGACATGGAGTTGATTGAGGCAAATCAAACCTCAAATAGGCCTGATCAGAAAAAATTACACCATGGCATGTAACAGTCAAGATTACAGAAATTAAGCACAAAAACAGACTATTAAAAGTGGTCAGGGAAAAGAAAATCACTTATAAAGAAAAACCTGTAAGAATCACAGCAGACTTCTAAACATAAATCCTTCAGTCAAGAATGGCTCTCAACCCCTAAAGAAAAACAATCTTCAACCCAGAATCACATACTGCATAGTTTTTTTTCCCAAAACTCAGTGGCACCGTGCCTGTCTGGCAAGCACAAGGTCCTAAATTCAATTCCCAGACCACCACCACCACCACCACCACCACCACCACCACAAAAAAAAAAAAAAGAGAGAGAGAGAAATGGAGAAGTAAGATGCAGTGACACCTCAGTTGCTGAACACTTGTTCACTAACAATTTGGTTTCAAAATTATTTAACAAAACATTGAATGGTAGATACTACTACAGCCACCTTTTTTTTCCCCCCCAAGGTTTTTTGAGACAGGGTCTCGCTTTTGTGGTTCAGGCTGGCCCTGAGCTCAGCCTCAAACTCACATCACAGCAATCCTCCTGCCTCTGCCTCCCGAGTGCTGGGATTACCGGCGTGAGCCACCATGATCGGCACTGTGGTATGTGGTGCTGGTTACTGCTGGGTTTGAGTCTCCACGCCCAGTATGGTATGTGGTTACCAGGGATCGAACCCGGGTCCTTGCGTTTCCAAGACAGGCGCTGGAACCACTGAGCTAACTCCCCGGCCCTACAGCCACCTTTTCAAATCCAAACATCAATGCAGCCATCTTTTCCAGAACTGGAGAACCAATTACATTCGGGAACAGAAGTACCACTGTATTTCCATGACAGAGAACACCTGAAGGAGGCTGGGGATTTAGCTCAGTTTTTCCGGCCTCTGCTTGGCAAGCACAAGGTCCCAAGTTCGATTCCAGTAACCACACACCACAATGTCAGGCATGATGACTCACCCTGTAAGCACAGCATTCACTCGGGAAGCAGAGACAGAGGCAGGAGGACTGCTGTAAGTTCAAGACTGGCCTGGGCTACATAGCGAGTTCAGAGCTAGTCTGAACTACAAGGTGAGACCCTGTCTCAAAAAAAAAGAACACCTGAAAAAATTCACCAAACTATGACCCCCAGAAGTTCTGAAGGATATTCTAAAACAGACAATGAAGACAGCAATTCCGAGAATCCCAACAGAATGAATCCACAAGTCAAGGCAAGCACTTGCTCTAAAAAGAAGAGAAAGAAAACGATCTAGCAACAAAAAAAAATATAATAAAAAGGATAAGTCAGTTTCTCTTAGTTATAACCACCATGAATGAACTCAATCACCAATCAAAAAATAAAAAACACAGATCAGCTAAAACAGAATAAAAAACAAGATCCAATAATATGCTGTATATAAGAAACATATTTAACTCATAAAGAAATTAACACTCTAAAAGACAAAGGAATACTCCATGCAACAGGAATCAAAAAAAGGAAGAACTACTGTATTTACAGACAAAGTGGATTTCAAGCCAAGATAAATTAAGAATGACAAAGAAAGTCATTACTACATCTTCATTAAGGGAAAAATCCAAGAAGATATAATAGTCATGAATATGCAGGCACCAAATACCGGAACCCCAACTATATAAAACAAACACTAACAGATGTGAAAAATTAGATAAGCACTAATACAATTGTAAAGGGGAACTTCAATATCCCCTGTCGCAAATAAACAGATCAACTACACATTCATTCAATCAACAACAACAAAAAAATCCAAGCTGAACCAAACCACTGAACAAATGGCCTCAGTGTCTGCACACTGGTCCTCCCAACAACAGAACACACAGTCTGCTCAACAGCACACAGGAGTTTCTGTAGAATACACCACTAGCTCACAGAACATGTTTCTTAAGTAAATGCAAAAGAACTAGAATTATGCCCTGCATCTTATCAGACCATAATGTTGTAGGAGACTGAAGAGACCACCGGAAAACAAGATTTATTCTAGATTTTCAAATATTATCCAAAGGTTGAGGCCAAGAACAAAGGAAAGGTTCTAGGTTTATACATTCAGTCAAAAAGGTTGGCCTTTCTAGTCACATAGAAATTGAGATTATACAAACAGGACAAGGGCAGACGTCTGTCATTAAGCCTTGAAAGAAGAGAGCTTCATAGATGTGGTGAGAACAAGATGACATTAACTCTGTTTATAGAACACAGTTGCCAGTCTGAGGGAAGTGGTGCCCAAGGCAGGGGGAAACTTGCTTTCCTTTCAGTTCTGCTTCAACAGTGTAATGAAATTTTTTAAAAATGGCAAAAGAAACTATAAAAAGAACTACAGAACACACGGAAATTAAATAATACTGACCTGAACAACCAATGTGTCACAGATAAAATTAAGAGAATAAATTAGAAAATATCTGCAGTTTAAAAATGACACACCAACACATGCTGCAGATGTAGCTGGGTGGCACCACACCTGTTAGGCAAGCACAAGGTCCTTAGTTCAGTCTCTGGTAACAAAGGGGTTTAAAAAAAAAACAAGGAAACTGACTTAAAAATTAATACCGACATAACATACTGATATGTATGAGATTCAGTGAAAACAGAACTATGAGGGAAATTTATAGGGGTAAATTCCCAAATCAGAAAGACCGAGCCAGCTCAAATAACCTAAGGTTGAACCTCAAGGTCCTAGAAAAAAGAACAAGTTAAACTCAAAGCGCATATGTGGAAGGAAATTACAATGATCTGAGCAGAAATTAATCCAACTGAGATTAAGGGAAAAAAAATAAATACAAAGAATCAACCAGGTACAGTGGCACACAACTACTTCAGCACTCGGAAGACCGAGACAAGGAGGATCACTGTGAGTCTGAAGATAGCCTAGGTTACAGAACAAATTCAAGGCCAGCCTGAACTACATCTCGACTGTCTCCAAAAGGAAGGGAGCCCAAAAAGAATCAATTGAAAAGTTGGTTTTTTGAAAGATTAAATTAAACAAATACTTCACCAGGCCTGGCAACTAAAAACAAAAAAATACCCAAATCCATGCCATCAGGAATTAAAAGTATAAAATCACAATAAATCCTAGAGAGAAATCCAGATCATCAGAGTCTACTTGGAGAACCTGGACACTTTCTTAAGGTGAAAAACTGGGAAGAAACAGATAGATTTCTAGACACATACGAATTGCCAAGAAATTAACAAAAGAAAGCCCAAGTCCTGACAAGATTCACTGCTCATTTCTAAAAAATTTTAAAGAAGATCTAATGCCACTATGCCTCAAACTCTTTAATTCAATTGAAAGAGAAATAATATTCCCAAACTTCTTCCTGGAAACTAGGATTACCAGAGAAATATCAAACCAAAAATACAAACTTTAGGCTAATCTCCTTAATAAACAAAGATGCAAAACTCTTCAATATGCTAATGACTAAAAAACAAAATATACCAACACATCAAAAAAAGTAATGAACGCACTATAACCAAGTGATCAATAAATGTAATAAACCACATTAACAAAAGGACAAAAACCATATGATTGGCTCAACAGATGCAGGAAAAAAATATGACAAAGTCTAACATCCACTCATGATAAAAATCCTACAGAAAAAGGAAACCGAAGGTGTTAATCTAATAAAAAGCTACATATGACAAACCAACAGCCAACAACACACTAAGTGGTAAAAAAAAAAAAAAACTGAAAACTTACACACAAAAATCAGGAACAAAACAAGAACGCTCACTACCACCACACCTGATCAATATAGTTCTGGAGATATCAGCTAGAATTTTTAGGTAAGAGAAAGAAAAGGAATGTAGAGAGGGAAGAAGTTAAATTAACATTATTTATTAATGACATCATGCTCTATATACAAGAGCCCTAAAAATCCACCAAGACTCCTGGAATAACCAAATTTGATAATATAATACAGTCAACACTGAAAAATCAACAGCATTCCTGTACAGAAATAACAAATTCACACAGAAATCAGACCCACAGCACCTCTTTCACATCAGCATCAAGAAAAATGAATACTTAGGGATCAATCTAACAAAGTAAGTGAAAGATCTTTATACTGAAAAGTATAAAGGACGAAAGCAAAGAGAATATCGGAAAATGCCAAGACATTCCATTCTCAGGCAGAGCCAATATGGTGAAAGTCTTTCAGAAACTGTTACACAGATTTCATACAATTAAAATACCAAAAGTAGGGGGCCGGGGAGTTAGCTCAGTGGTTCCGGCGCCTGTCTTGC
>PVIR01042523.1:0-12139 GCA_004026965.1 Petromus typicus | reverse complement strand
CATTATATGATTAAACATACTGTAGCCAATCTAGTTCTGAAAATATGAATAGAAAATACTTGAAAGTGAGCACATGGTAGAAGCAGTTCAAATGTATTGCACTAACTTTAAGTTAAATATATTTGATGGCACTAATAATACAGTAATATACAATTACTTTAGGTTAGAAAAACTGCATTTTCCCTTCAATTATACTATTTAGTAATTTAAAAATACTTGAGATGATTTGTATAATTACTCATTATAGCATTCACTAAAGTAACTGAAAATTTGCCTTATACTTTCCGTAGCCAGAACACATTTCAAAATTGATATTATCATTGAAATTTTCAATGTTAGTTTGTGTAGGAGTCAAAAGCTTTTCTGAATCTCTTCTTACATAGAAAGTATTTATTTTTAAAATAAATTTCCTTTAATATCATATAGGAAAATTTTAGTGAATATTATATCCTTTCCTCAATACAAAATAAATGAGATTTTTAAAGTAAATGGAGATTTTTCTCTCCTACCTGTTAATCTTTGTTCAGGCATCAGTAGTGGCAGGATGGTGTCTGCTCATATTTCTCAATTCTCTGATTACATTAATTAGTAATGCTTTTGTGGTACCTAACATTGTATAATGTAAAATGTATGAGAACAAATAAAAATCAAATTTAATTGAAGGAAATATATGGGAATAGTATAAAATAAACATTGCCTGTAACTTGTTCTAAATGAAAGAAAAAAGGCTAGATGGAGCACTATTTAGCATGAACTCTCACAGTTATACTTAACTTATCATTAGTTAGTTCTTTGTAATTTGTACACTCTATTTTGTACTTAACTATAATGTAGAACTCATATGTTGAAAAACATAAAGATAGTACATGTAGAAATGAATTACAGAGTAGCTATAGCATAAGATTATTTGGTGAGATTTTGTCACAGACAACATAGGTTCATGCATATTTCACTTAAATAATCTACTTAAAGTTAAGTTTCCTTGAAAAGAAGACAAGCTGAATGGGACCAGCAGCACATAAACTTGAAATAGCTTTTTATTGCTTTACCTTTTGATAAATTTACAAACATTATTCTTTTCACGTAAGGCTATAAGACATGTTTCCAAATACAAGCAATGTGTTTCTCTGTATCTTACATATTTATTTTCAAAACTGAGTTATTTTCAAATAGATCCTGCATAATTGTGGTAATACATATGATGTTATCTTATTTAGATATCTACATAAAATTTTAGAACTTTTAGAAAAGCAATTACCTCCAATGCTGATTTTACATATGCGGAAACTGAGGTTTTAAAAGACTGGGTTACATAACCAGTTATCCAATAAGATATCAAAGTTTGTCAATGCTATATGCAAACGTAGCATGAAAATCATATTAGTAGTATTAATGGGTGAATAAGTGGCTGGATGGATAGTTAGATAGGGACATCAATAGAAAGTAGAAGATAGGTAAATAAGTAATAGACACAGACAGACAGAAATATTGACAGATAGAAAGCAATGATTCCCATACTGTTTTGAATATCTTGCACAAGTTTTTCTCTTCTGAGTTATTTTAGTTTCTCTGCCTGGAAGCTCCATTAACCTCATTATTTAATCACCCTGAGAGGTGGAAAGTGCAGGGAGTGTCCAGATAGCACTGTTCTAGTGTTGCCTCTGCTGTCCTCACATGTTAGTGTCCTTACCCCTAAATGTAACATTAGTTAGAGATGATCTCATAACCACATTACAGATGCAAAGTGCTGGAATAAAAGTGGGCCTGGAGCCCAAACAAGAGATCTGTACATTAGCACTCCTGAGAAACACCTAGCCAAATGTAAAAGTCACGATGGTGGATTTTACTGGTTATGAAGGGAAGCTAGAAATGTCATGAGGCACTGTTATTGTCAGTTAATATGTGTGTATTTTATTATTTTTACTCTCTTTTATTTTTAGGATGAGAGGTGGAAAAAGAAGAAGAGCTAAATATTTCCTAAAGTGATATTTTTGTGTGTGTGTCATTAATTTGGCAAACTATAACTCCATCACAGGAGAAATGAATGCTTGCATATATTCTGTTTCTCTTGATGAGAAGGTTTTTATGGTGTCTCTAACCACAAAGCATCAGAGTGTATCATTTCTTCATAAGTATGGGTTCAAATGTTTGCCCCTTATCTTCATTTTTATATTGCCACAGTGCAAAATAATATGAATACATTCATTTTTTTCACTTACTCTACTCATTTTTACTTTTACACTAGTAACTGTTTTTACTTGATGCTTGATTTCAAAGGTTTAATTTATTTCCGAGTGAATTTTAAAAGCTGATGTATCTGATGAATTTTATATTGATATGTGCTATATTTACCACACTTCATAAAATTTTTTTTCTTTTTTTTAATCTTTATTGGTACATTAAATATACACATCATGATTGCACTCCATAATGGGGATTTGTACCAGTATAAGACACAACTTAATTCTCATTTTTTCCCATAGCCCTACCCACCCTACCACCCTAATCAACCATTTCCCCATATTAATAAAACAAGACTTTAAGAAAATAAGGCAAAACCAATAATACCAAAAAAAAAAAAAAAGAGAGAAAGCCACTTTGTAAGAAACAACAAATAATGTGTATAACTATGTGTTTTCCAGACAAATGAGCACCAATAGTTCACTTCCTGGGTTAAAAGAAAGAACAAACTATACATACTGTTTTTAGAAAACTGTCACATTATTTTTAAGAGTTCTTAAGGCAAATTTTTTTTTGAGACCTCTCTCCACCTCACCTTTTTTTCAGAGGTAATTACTGTAATAATAATATAGAAGTGCCACAATAGTCTTTCAAAAATATTAATGCCTATGTGGTATAATTTTTTCATGATATAAGCAATTTATAAGACATTAAAACCTTTTATTTGAAAGGTCATGAATCCACAGATGAGACATTTAAGAAAACGATTTTATAGAGTTGTCTATATCTATATGTATGCCCATGTTTCCATTTGCATATTTGTGTATCTTTCTCCACACCTAAGTCTGTGAGTGCATGTGTGTGTGGAAAAAAGTAAATGAAAATGAGGGAAAAACACAATCAATTATTTGCATGTATAAATATGTTATAAAGATGTACCATGAAAAATTTAAAACTTATTTTGAGGACATATGTATGTGTGTGTGAGATTTTATTTATGTATATACATGCATGTGGATATATGCATATATACATATACATATATAGAGAGAAATATACGTATATATGTATATGTATATATGCATATGTCTACATAGACATATGCATGCACACACATACACATTATATGTATGAGGAAGTGCTGAGAATCATTGGTTTTCTCAGTCACAGAATCACACAGTAGTTTCAGTTGAATAATTACACAACTATTCACGTTGTTTTCTCCCCCAATCCTGGCTCTATCCCGAGCTTCTGATTCACAGATGAATCTTTGGTTTGACATCACAAAAGCCTGTTGAAATGTGAATTCAAAGATTATTTGCTTCATTCCATGAGACTAAACTACATGATGCAAGTCTTGTGTTGAAATCAACCTTTAAAATATTCAGAGTAAGAAAATGTTATTTCAAAGTGAAAATGTCACTACTTGGCACTATATTTCAATACCTATATTAATAAATTACAATTTTCTAAAACAATAAGTGAATCTAGACAAATGAATCATGTGAAAATAGTTTAGATAGAACTTATATTAATTTGAAAATTCCACATTATAGATTAGGAGAAACATATGCTTATTTCTAAACAATATTTTTCTCTTTAAAATATGTCATTCTTCAAATATTTTTATGATAGAAATAATTCTATTCCTCTTAGAATTGGTTTTCTATAAGCAATACATGTTTTCTAAAATATAATTAGCATATTTAGTTCTATTCAAATTTTAAATTGTATACGATTTACCAAGCATTAAGTATGTGTTAATTATCCATTTTTCTTTCTTAGTGCATGGTTTTGTGTCAATGAGAATGCATATGAAAAGTTATCATCAACTATACCCATTGTGAGAAAAATTTAAATGTATTAATCCACTTGCAAAATGTAAAACATCAGCAAATTTTAACATATATGATAGAAATCATATCAGTCAAGGTCACAGGTGGTCTTCCTTTTCATATTCTTAAGAAAAGAAAATAAGATATTAAGTGTTAGAGATATCTGTTTATAATTATATGTAGTGTAAGGGTATCTGATGGCTTATTGAGTTACAGCATCTAATTCGCAAAGCTGAGTTGTTAATGGAGTTGTCTTTTTGAGCTGATGGCTGAACCCAGGGCCTCCCACAATCTAAGAATGTGCTTTTGCCACTGAGCTACATCCTTATACAGGGTCCCACGTTTTATGTTGAAATTATTGCACATAGATTCTTTGAAGAAAGTTTATCCACCTTCTTTCAGCTTTATTCTTCTGCTTGAATTGCAAATTATGTTATGTCTAAAATAGAGTTCACTTTAATTGTACAAAGCCTACTACTTTCTAACAAACTAAGCATAAATCTTTGGTGATTCATAGAAAGCAGCTACACTTTCCCCATGCAGTCAGCTGTGATGGATCATTTATCTTGTTGCTTTTGCCTCCTTGTCCTTTCCTACCTTCATCTCAACTCTAGCTCTGCTGTCACTTCTATTTCCACGCCTGTTGGTTTGCTGCTTCTTTTTCTTCCCCACGTCTCACCTCCACATCAAAGACAGAATATATTTAACTACAACGGCCCCCCCTTCCTAATTTGGCTTCCATGTGGAAGGTGATTCACTGCAAGTGGCTTCACCAACTGGGAAATTCTTTAGATGCTGAGAACTAGTAAAAAGCTGGTATAGTTTACAATGAATTTCTCTTTATAATTCTTGCTTCTTGTACAGTTTATCTAACTGCAAAGGGGCTTTGCCCGGTGTTGAATGTCACTGAAGTTATATCCACAGAGACAGTAGAGCAAGGAAAGAGCCTCTTTCACTAATGAGAGAGCTTGTCAAAAGTCGAGGAATGCAGCCCTGCATATAGTCAGCTTTGTGAAGATTTGGAAGATTTGTTAGAAAAAGCTATGTATTGAAAGCTAAGGCTAAATTTGCATATTCTTAAAGTAAGCAGGTGAGGAAAAATATATTGGAGAATAGTTTATAATGGTTGAATTCAAGAAACCCATGCTTTGTTTGTTTTGAGCAGTGGGGATGGAAATCAGAGAGTTGCACATGCTGGGGACGTGCTCTGTTACTTAGCTGAATATTTATCTCACTTTTTTGTTTTTAACTTTGAGACCAATCTCAAACAACCCAGGCTGGCCTTGAACTTACATGATCCTCCTGCCTCATCCTCCTGACTAGCTTGATTATTGCTATACACAATAGCATGTAGCTCATTTAAGTTTTCACATGAAACATAAGTCTTAAGTCTCATCTGCCTAGAGAAGAAACACTGTACCTGACAGTGCACAGATAGAGTCAAAAACCATGTTCCTCCTCCTGCCACCACAGCCTGGCACCTGGACAAATGCAGATGTGAGAAATTTATTTGGAATGTTGCATCAATCCATCCATCATATCCTCTTCTGTTAGACTTTGATCAGATGCAAGCACATTCTGTAATTCATGATAATATATTGATCCATCCGCTGGCTGCTTATTTCTTCTTGCTAGATTTAAATTTCCTACTAATTGAATCCCCGCTGTTTTCCAAGCTCCGCACTGTGTAGAAGCAGCACCTGCTTCTCAGGGGAGGCCGTGCTGAGGCGGAGACCACTGCTGCTTCCAAACAGCTTCTGTTTCCAGGCCCTACATTTGCCATCATGACAGAGCAGCTATGTCGCACTTGTCCTGTCTCCCTTCCTTCTGTCTGACTTTTGCTTATATAACATGGAACTACCAGCAGTGAGCACCTGTGTTTTAGCACCAAGTAATTTGGAGAACATTTTGTTCATTCTATATTCTGCCTTCTATACATTTGGCATTACTTTAATCGCACAATTAGATCTATTTTATAGCTCCCTCTCTGCCCTACCTGCCTGATGGAAAAGGAATTCTTCTTTTGAAGTTTTCTCCTTTTGAAATCAGTCACCTTTAGTATAAGTACAGCTGTAACTTCCTTTTTAAATTTACTTTTGAAATTAATCTGAGTGTTTTATTATTCTGACTATTTCCATAAAGACATGTGTAGGAGAAGAAAAAGTCTATGCCTTGCAATCATTTTATGTAGGAGCGATGTTTTCAAATACTGAGAGCTTTGACCTTTGTCATACTTCCTTTTGTCCTTACTGTGTAATCTTTGAGTCATTTTATGTTCTCAGAAACTCATTGCTTCCCTTCTTTGTTATTTTAATATGCCTTCATTGTTTACTTGGTCAATAATTCCTTGAAGTGCAGATACATTCAAGAGAGTACAATGTCATCAATTTATCATCCAATCATGTTATCATTTATTCCTTTCCCGGTCCAAAAACCTGCCACATTCACAAATAAATAGATATCCTTAGTCTTGAATCCAATTTTTTGGCAACTATATTTGATTCTATATTTAAATTATTCCTACTAATTCATGGTCTCAAAATATGTTATTTGTATGTCTATAATTTAATAACTAAAATATACTTGAAACGTACAATTTCTTCAGGAAATATTTGAGAAATCCAATTATATTTCAAGTGTACCTTTAAAAATCACTTTGGTGATTTACTTGATGAAGTCTGGTCTTTCACTGTCTCTATGTTCTTTTTATACTATCTCTGTTCTGCAAATGTCATTTTTTCTCAACATCCAATTACCACTGTGACTATGAGTTATTAAATAAGTAACCATTTCTTACAGACTACATTCTAGAAATTTTAACATGAAATACTATTTGGTCATAAATATATCTGGAAGCCATTGCCTTAAAATACCCACAATGTAGGTTCCCAATAGCCAAATGGCCTTAGGGTTTTTTTAAATATGGTACTTAATTTATAATATCATTTTCCTGGATGAACCACTTTCATAGTAGACATAAAGACTTTTCATAACATTCAGAAAAGGTCTGAACTGTTTTAACTGTCCACAAATTAAATCATTTTTCTCTGAAAATATAACTTCATTAGAACAATACTCAAAGGGTACAGGCTGGTGTGGTTGTTAGACCACGCTCTGTCCAGTGCCCGGTTTCACTTGCTCCGCTTTGCTGGCAGCTCCTCTCCACTGTTTATGCAGATTGTCTCAGGTCTGAAGAGTAATACTTGGTATTTTCTGTTGCTTGAACAGCAAGGTTCTGGGGTCAGACTCCTATGTGGAGACTCTTATGTTCCTCTTGTGAATTTGAGAAGCCTTATGATGTCATCAGAGTCCTGGAACGTCACCTGTAAAATGAAGATGTTAGCAGCATCTATATATTAGAGTATTATAAGCAAAGAAAAGGTGTCTGTCATTAATTTTATTATAAAAATATATTGCTACATTCCAGATATTTAGGTAAAGGATTTCTGAAACACTAATGTGTACATTAGGAGAGAGATCTAATTTAGTTCAGTTAATTAGTTCATTGATATTGAGATTAAATAAGAAACTTTAGCAGTAAATTTTAATATTAAGAATATAAATATTCATATATATGTAGTTTATTAAAATTATATACAATATAAACTGCATATTTTAATAATTTTATGGCATGATTTTTACTATGACATTAGTAGAGAAATTAATGTCAAAACAAACTAAAGTTTATTATTATTTTAATCTTTAAATGGGTATATTATTCATGGATTTTAGAGATGTGAGTGAGTTATAGGAATCTTAAATCAATGGCAATAAAATTTTATATGATCACAAATTTTAATGTCTGGTATAAAACGTTTGTTTTCAATCATTCTTAAATGATTTTCCTTCATATTCTTTGAATTATATTTGTGACTATAAAGTGAATGACATTCATGACCTGAAATGAAAAGAACCTGTAAGAGTAGCTTATTTGTATAAGAATTTTACTGAGGCTTAAACAAAATTTTAACTGGATGTCTCTGCTAACTTTCAGTGAAGGTACCTTTAATGTCATACTTGTGCTGTTGGTAATTTGATGCTATATGTAAAAGTCCTATAAAATGAACTAAATGGTATAAAATGTAGCGTATATTCAGATCATATGATTTAATAAATTAGCTTTATACTTATATATTAGCAACAAACATTTACTTAGTTTTCCCTAAGATAATGCATTTTCAGGAGCCCAAGGATCTGTTCTAAAAGTTTTTCAAAAGTCTCCTATCAAAGTACTAACCAGGCTGGCTCCTTTGCCTAGAGAGACCAGGCAAATTGATAGTAGTGTGACTGCAGACCAAATTTTCTCAAATACCAACAGTGGTAATTCATTCTTATCTAAGGATTTTGTCTTGAATTTAACTTTCTTTCTTTTTTTTTTTGTTTTGTTTTTTTTTTTTTGTTTTGTTTTTTTTTTTTGTTGTTGTTGTTGTTTGTTTTGAGACAGGGTTTTGCTTTGTATTCAGGCTGGCCCTAAGCTCAGCTTCAAACTCACATCACAGCAATCTTCCTGGCTCTGCCTCCCGAGTGCTGGGATTACAGGCGCAAGCCACCACACCTGGCACCGTGGTATGTGGTACTGGTTTCTGCTGGGCGTCTCCAGGCCCACTACTGTATGTGGTTACCGGGATTGAACCCAGGTCCTTGCGCTTGCAAGACAGGCGCCGGAACCACTGAGCTAAATCCCCGGCCCTCCTTAACTTTCATTTTTCTAGTACATTTTCCACAAATGAGAACCTTATTATGTAACCACAGTTCTTCTCTACTATTATGGTCTGTCATTGATCTTTATATCATATTTAATTTTTTTTGGCTCTTTCTGGTTTCTATTCCCTTTACTAATTTACCTTTCAATTATCTCCAGCTAAATTTCCAAGGTGATGGTTTTAATATAACATGAGTTTCTTTGTATGACAACTTTAGACACTCTAAATGACTATATGTCAACCAAAAGAGTGTGTCTATAAGGCTTTAAAAATACATTTCAAATTCTATGAAAATATATTTTTGAAAAAATATTTGTCCAGTTTCAGGAATAATAGTATCAGTAAATCCCCATTCTTATAATACATGGTATTTTATTATTTATTTTATTATTTATTTATTTATTTATTTTGAGACAGGGTCTCACTTTGTAGTTCAGTCTGGCCCTGAGCTCAGCTTCACACTCACATCACAGCAATACACTTGCCTCAGCCTCCCGAGTGCTGGGATTACAGGCGTGAGCCACCAGGCCCCGCACTGTGGTATATGGTGCTTGTTGCTGCTGGGCATGAGACTCGATGCCCACTATGGTATGTGGTTGTCAGGGAATCGAACCCAGGTCCTTGTGCTTGCAAGACAGGTGCTGCAACCACTGAGCTAACTCCCCGGCCCAATACATGGTATTTTAAATGACAGTTATCTTTTTAAAAATGGGCTCTCAGGCCAGAGATTTACCTCAGTGGTTCCAGTGCCTGTCTTGCAAGCACAAGGGTCTGGGTTAATCCCAGCACTTGGGAGGCAGAGGCAGGAGGATTGCTGTGAGTTTGAGCTCAGAGCCAGCCTGAACTACAAAGTGAGACTCTGTCTCAAAAACAAAACTACCAAAAAAAAAAATTCTCTGTTTGAAGGAAGATTTTTAAATTAGAAAAGATTCAATAAAGCTCAATATTATTATAATGTGAAGTAGTGTGATATTGTATTTCACTAGTTGATGTTATAGATAAGGGTTCCAAGACCTTGAAAAACTATGATCTTGTGAAAAAAGTGATCTTGAAGAAAATAATAATAATAATAATAATAATAGAATCCAGGTCCTTGAATGACCTGACCTCCTAGCTCATTAAGAATGCCTGAGCTGGGGATTTAGCTCAGTGGTTCAGGAGTCTGCTTGGCAAATGCAAGTTTCTGAGTGTAATTCCCAAAAGGACATGTCATAGAGCCAGATGTAATGACTAACACTTGTAATCCTGGTGGCTAACACCTGAAATTACAGCATTCAAGAGGCAGAGTCAGGAGAATTGCCATGAGGTCCAGGCTAGCCTGGACTAAATAATGAGTTCAGGGCCAGCCTGAATATAACTTTTGTATTCTTAGAAAAGCGTTCTGACATAACTCATTAGATGTTAAACTATTATATTAAGCAGGAATAATGTGAAATAAAAAATGACTGGTATTTACTTCATCACTGTAGTTGGAGTAGAGTTCTATGAATACATTAGTAAAATAATAAGGGAGACCTGCACTCACAGGTTTTGATGTAAAAATTAACTTATGCTAATTTATGTTATTTTACAAGATCTAAGTGAAGTCAACTAATTGTTTGCCACGTTGTGCGTGGTGGAATCACACTTACTTAGAGTGAAGAGGACAGTGGGTGGGATTAAATAAACAAATAAATATGCAAACAACAAAAAGAGAAAAGGAGTTAGTACTGTGGCAATTAATCCTTTCCTTTTTAAAAAACTGGAAGGAAGGTAGGGGAATGTAAAAAAATGAGAATCAAGTCATGTCATATAGTGGTACAAATTGTCAATGTTAAGTGTGATCATGATATGTATATAAAATGAACCTATTTTACAATTTAAAATAATGGATACAGGTTAGAAGATATACAAAGTTATTTCAATCTTTGTTTGAAAATGTTATCTTAAACTTTCAGTCTGCTTTCTAGATTTACATTTTCTAAAGAAAAAATAGATCACATATAATAATGAAAATACTTGGAAAATATGAAAACTTATATATTATCCTCTCAAGCCTGGAGTCCTGAGATGCTGTCGTGTCTACAACAGAATTGTTGCCTCTGTTCTACTGACCTATACAATGTCCCCATCTCTTCTTATGGTAACAGAATTTCTTTGTGCAGAGAGAACATGTCCTGAAATTTCTATATAGTGTTGTACACAATAAGAAATTTATTCATGCTGTCCACTCCTACACATTGCCTCAGGCATGCCTCCACATTCTCCCATCTAATACAACCACAATAAGTTCAAATACTGACCAGTTGAACAACGGAAATTTCAGTTATATGTGCAAAATCACTTCTGTGCCATAACTACTTCAGTTAGTGCCATCGGCTCATTGCATGTGCTGCACAGCTGCAGCAGTGTGCTTCTTGCACTATACAGAGCCATTAGTTGTTTACTATATTAAGGGATGTCATGACATAGAGGCTGATTTGTCTTTCCCACGAACGTAAATATATAAGTAATTTTTACAGTTTTAAAGATAACCACTGGCTTTATTTAAAGAATAAACAACTTTAATGTCAATTAAATTCTTAATTAAAAATCAATTTGTAAAAAAAAACTGGATTTATAAAAATAAGACTTTTTTATAGGTTAAATTTATCATTTTTTGTTCATTATGTCAGTGATTATTAATTCATACTTTAAGGTCTTGCTGAAACAATAATGTTGCACCTAGAATGATCAAGTAAATATATTATTATTCTTAATCGTGTTTTATGTCTAGTGTTAAAAACAAACATGGAAGAAAAGTTCTCTGAAATCACAATGCGCAACACCCCGTTTCAGTGCAGTTTCTTGGGTAAACATCGGATCTGGAGAATCTGACAGTCAATTAAACATTTTGCTTTCATAGCCTATTTATATGAAAATTAATTATTTATAAGTAAATTATCTCTTCTTCCTATGAATTCTTTCTGGAGATAATATATTTTGTTTTTTGATGTTTCAAGGAAGAAAATCATTCTATCTACTAATTAGAATCAATCCTTTGTATAATACTAGTTTTCAGAAAAAATGTTGCAAATTGTATTTTTCTTTGGGACATTGAATCTTTAGAATGATATCTTGTTCAAATCTGTGAGGAAACTAGCACTTGTGTCAGGGAACAGACAGGTGATAGAGGGACTTTTTGCCAATGACTTTGCTGAAATTAAATGGAATGTATTTTCATGATGACATAGACAGATATATAAAGAGAATACATTTTTACATTATGTTCAGGATGTTTATAGTTGTGGAAACTACTTTACAACTATTAGCTCTACTTCTATAAATATAAAGAGAAGTTGATTTCATTAAACTACTCAAGTCTTAAATGATCTTTCTTTCTTTCCTTTTTTTTTTTTTTTTTTTTTTTTTTTTTTTTTTTTTTTTTTTTTTTTTTTTTTT